>MVAM01000213.1:11819-23697 GCA_014825675.1 Cystofilobasidium ferigula
GGGGGCGGGGGGGGGGGGGGGGGGGGGGGGGGGGGGGGGGGCGGGGGGGGGGGGGGGGGGGGGGGGGGGGGGGGGGGGGCCGCCCCCCCCCCCCCCTTTTCCTTGTTCTATATATCGCAATGCCGTCATGCCCCACCCGATCCATCGATCAAGCAGCGTGATCAAAAAGGTCGAGGGTCAGGGGCTGTGTGCCGATGTCGAGGTGACGGACGGCTGGCGTGCGAAGGCGCCGGAGGGGCAGGAGGGGAAGCCAATGGCTCCATGGGGCACTGCGGCCGCGTGTAGGGTGCGAAGGACGATCAACGGGTGTCATCGACCGGACTCACATTCCCCGCGGGCAGACTGCCTGCTGCTGCTTGTTGGTGAACGACCGCATTCCTCCAGAACAGGCCACGACACGCCAAGTAGTAGTAGACGGCCGTCATCGCAGGGTGCGTGACCTCGTTGCCTTCTTGCTGCTGGCTCAGGACCATCTGTCAGCCGGCGGGGGGTCAGGTGCCGGCTCCGGTTGCTGCTGCTGGCTGCTGGTCGGTGGCGCGGGCGGGTGCTGCAGCTTTCAGCCCATATCGAGCTCACCATTCTGCTGCCTCTCCCTGCATCAGAACAGCAGTCTTCATACACACACACACACACAGCTGCCCTACCTCCTCGCCTGAGCGCACGTCCCTCTCTCGGTTGGCCGCGACTATGCTCAAGGTGCGTCCCTCTCGCTTTGCTCTGTGATGCGCGCGCGCGCTGTTTGCGGCCGCTTCGGAGGGAGCGAACGCCTGGGGCTGACCCTTGTTCCTTCCGTTGTCGCTCCTCTTGCTTCTCACTTGACGTCGTATTCGGCACCTGCCTCGCCCATCGACGTTTTTGAACCTGCGGTCGCTACGCCTGCTCTGTGTCGCGGTCGTTCATGCCTCAGTTCTGGCCGAGCGGGCCCGCCGATCAGGTCAGCGCCGTCTCAGCCCTCGCCCCTTCCCTAGCCCCTGCCTTTGCCACTGCATGTCCTTTGGACCTGTTCTGCGCCTCCTTTTACGCTTGCTGAGCTGGCGTACTGACCATCTCGCTCGCTGGTTCTCCAGGTCACGCCCAAGGCGTCCTCTCAGCCGCAGCAGAACCCTTTCGACAACCTCCAGCAGCAGCAGCAGCAGCAGCCCTCCTCCTCCTCGCAGCATCCCCCGCCACCGACGGAAGCAGCACCGCCGTCGCAGCACAGTGCGCACCCGCACGCAGGCCTGCGGACACCGACAACGGCTGATTTTGCGGTCCCGCACGGCGGGCCGGCGGTGAGGTGCGTTGACCGGCTTGCTTCGGAGGGTCTGATGGACTCAACGTGCGCGGGGGAGATCGCTCGAGTCGAAGGCCGAGGGACAGGGGCTGCGGGCAGAACGCCGCTCGCAGGTAATGAGGGACTCAGACGTTTGACAAGCTCTGCAGCATCGGCGGCGTGGGTTGGTGCGCCGTGAGGAGGGTCGGCGGGCCGAGCCATCACACCCCTCTCAAACCCTAGCGAGCAGCCTGGCGTCGTCCTCTCACCGGAGAGCAGCACGCTGATGGCCTGATTTGCTCTCCATGCTCCGCTTGCTCGTCCTTAGCGGAACGACGGCCGCGCCGACGACGTCGCTCTCGATCCACCCGCCCGACTTCCGCATGGCTGCGCCGCCAATACGCCGCCTGCCAACCTCGCCCAACGTCTCGTCCCCCTCGCTTACGCAGCATCCGCCGCACCCGCTGCAGCACTCGCAGACATACTCTGGCACGTCGTCCCCCTCGAGCCTGTACCCACCGGGCGCGCAGACACCGACGTCCGCGACGCACTCGCCCCGCGCAGGCTCGCCAGGCAGCGGCGGCATCCGCGGGCACCTGACGATCAAGCTCATGTCTGCGCGCGGGCTCGCGATCCCCGCCGAGGTCAAGGACACCTCGCGGCCGTACGTCGTCGTCCAGTTCGAGAACTCGGAGTTCGTGTCTCGCGAGCCGATCGAGAACGCGCTCGAGCCCGCGGCGAAGGGGAGCGCAAAGTATACGCCGTCGGCGCCGCCCACGCCGGTCGGGGGCGGAATCCTTAGCATGGGGAGTATCAGCAGGGCGTTCGACATGGCCGCCCGCAGCAGGAGCGCTGGGTTCGGCGGCGGCGGGCGCAAACTCGCGCTCCCTGGCGATCGGAGCGGGGCGACAACGCCCAAGGGCGAAGACCGGAGGGACTGGCTCGGCGGCATGACGACGGCCGAGGCGAAAAAGCCGAGCGCGAGCGAGCCCGTGTGGAAGCACGAAGTCACCTTGTGCGGTCGTCGCGCTCTTTTACTTCTTCCATCGCTTGTGCGCTGACGCCCGTATCGATTTTCGGCCTGCAGCGACCTAATCAACGAGCATTCGCCCGTCTACCTGACGGTGTACGACCGCGCGCAAGAGGGCGAGGGCTTCCTTGGCATGCGCGAGCTCAAGCCGATCCTCAAGAGCGGCCAGGTCGTCGACTCGTGGTTCAGGTCTGTCCTGGGTCTCTCGAATCGGCGCGAGGGAAGCGCTGACTTTCAACTCGCGCAGGTTGCACACGCGCGGGACAGAGCCGGTGTCGGGCGAGGTTCGCATCCAGATGCGGTTTGACGCGGCGCAGCAGAAGGTGCACCTGGTGCCGAAGGACTTCGAGTTTCTCAAGCTCATCGGCCGGGGCACATTCGGCCGCGTGTTCCAGGTGCGCAAGCGCGACACGAAGCGCATCTACGCGATGAAGGTGCTCAGCAAGAAGGAGATCATCGCCAAGAAGGAGGTCGCGCACACGATCGGCGAGCGCAAGATCCTCCAGGCGTCGCTCGAGAGCCCGTTCCTCGTCGGGCTCAAATTCAGCTTCCAGACGGAGAAGCAGCTTTACTTTGTCACCGACTACAAGTCCGGAGGCGAGCTCTTCTGGCACCTGCAGAAGGAGGGTCGGTTCACCGAGGAGCGTGCGCGCTTCTACATCGCCGAACTCGTGCTCGCGCTCGAGCACCTGCACAAGTACGACATCGTCTACCGCGACCTCAAGCCTGAGAACATTTTGCTCGACGCGACGGGCCACATCGCCCTGTGCGACTTTGGACTGTCGAAGCCCGATCTCGCGTCCGACCAGCTCACCAACACCTTCTGCGGCACGACCGAGTGCGTCCCGCGGCATGCGTCCACTGAAAAGCGCAACGTCGCTAATCCCTTCTGTCCATCGTGCTCAGGTACCTCGCACCGGAGGTCTTGCTCGACGACAACGGCTACTCGAAGCTTGTCGACTTCTGGTCGCTTGGCGTGCTTCTATTCGAGATGTGCTGCGGCTGGAGCCCCTTCTATGCGGACGACACCCAGCAGATGTACAAGGTTCGTCCGGTCTCCTGTACTCCCGCCTCTTCGGTTTTGCTGCAGCGCTGACCTGCCCAAGCAGAACATCTGCTTTGGCAAGATCCGCTTCCCTCGGGGAGTAATCGACGAGGACGGCAAGCAGTTCGTCAAGGGGGTGCGTCCTCTTTTATCTCTTCCGCTGCCAATCTGACTGACCACATTCTCCGTTCTTTGCTTCTCGTGCAGCTGCTCAACCGCAACCCGAAGCACCGGCTAGGTGCGACTCGGGACGCGGCCGAGCTCAAGGAGCATGCCTTCTTCAAGACCATCGACTGGGCGCTGCTGGCGGTCAAGCAGGTCACGCCCCCCTACCACCCCATCGTCGAGAGCGACGAGTCCGTCGCCAATTTCGACCGCGACTTTACCGACACGAGCATCGACACCTTCGGTGACGAGCTCGAGATCATCGAGCCGCCAGGACCCAAGCCTATTCAGGGCAGCCCATCGCCAACAGAGGCGTTCCTTGGCTTCACTTTCAGCGGCGAGTCGTCTGTCCTTGTGAGTCCGCTCCATCTCTGATGCTCTCGCGCCTGCTGATATCTCCCATCGCGCGAAGCACGACACCTCGGATCTGCTCATCGAAGAAGGCTCAGACGACGAGGCGCTCGACGAAGAAGAGTGGGACGATGGCGAGGATGGCGACGAGGATGGGTTGGAGGAAGGGACGTACGTGCGCGGTGTCCTCCGACGGCCTGGCAACGACGTCGACATGGCCAGCTAAGGCTAAGGAGCAGAGCACGTCGGCCATCGCTTCCTTTTTGCACCCGCTTCTCCCGCCATCATCTTCCCTATCAGCGCTCGTAACCCAATTGTTCCACTAGCTTTCACGGACTCATTTCTTCATTCTTTAGACCGCGCTCCCTTAATCGCTCGTCCCTTTCCTCGACCCTGTATTTTTGCACACATCGAAACCAGCACATCTGCAAGGTCCTGAGAATCAACAAGGGAAGGAGACGTTTGGGCGCGATAGAGGGGGTGCGCGGCGGGCGCTCAACGTGGCAGGGGACGGGGGAGCAGGTGCGAGTCGTTGGGAATAGAATACAGTTAACGACGGGAGGCAGGCGGCGTAAATGAGTTTTTAAGGGGTGGGAAAGTTAGAAGGAAGGGGAGGGGGGGGGGGGGGAGCAACGAGACTGTGGGGTCGGGAAAAGGTGCTCAGGGACCGAACGCGCCCTGCGGCAGCTGGGGGGACAACCGGGCGGGCGACTTGGGCGGCCGCGAGGGGGCTGTCAAGGGTTCGAAAGCCGAGGGCGGCGGCGGAGGAGGAGGAGGTGGAGGTGCCGGCGGAAGGTGGCCGGCAAAGGCAGGCGACGAGCCCTGCGACAGGTTGGGCGACGATTCAACGTTCAGCGCGTTGGGCCCGCGCGGCAGCGCTGCTGGGCGCGATGCGACGGCATACCCGCCCGAGCTGGCCGTTGACTGGCGCGAGTGCGAGGGCTGCTGGGTTCGGTTCGGACGGACGACTGAGAAGCTACGGGGAGCGGCGGGCGTTGCTGGCGATGTTGTCATCGGCGTCGCTGTTGAGGTGACGGACGTGTCGGCCGCCGCCGCCGCCGCTGTTGTCGACTGCAGCTCGGTCGCGCGCTTGACGCTGTCCGTGCTCGGCCGACCGCGCTTCATTCCGCCAAACGGCCAGCGCGAGGACGATGAGGACGATGCGGCAGGGGCGTCCTCCGCTGCCGGCGACGTCACCGACTCGTCCTCCGAGTCCGACCCGCCGCCACCGCCCCTGGTCGTCGACCGTAGGAACCACGACCGCCTGCGAGGCTTTGCGCGCGTCGTGTCGTCCGACTCGTCCGACAGGTCGTCATCGTCGTCGTCGTCGTCGTCCTCGCCGTTACGGCCAAACGCGGCGGTGAGCTGCTGCCGGCTCGCAGGGGGGCGTGCGCCGGCAGATGCGCCCGCAGCGTACCCGGCATGCGAGAACGACTGCATGCCGCCGGGACCCTGATAGTAGTGTGCCGAAGGATTGGCAAAGTCGACAACGGCCGTCTGGCTCTTCGTGCGCACGTGGTTCGTCGGCCGCGGGTTTGGAGGCGGTGCGGTCGGGTGAGCCGTGTTGGATGTCGAGGGAAAGGAAGCGAGGGAAGGAACAATGGCAGGGCTGTCTTGAGAGGAGAGCAACGGCTGGTTCGGGCCTGGTGACCGAGGCGGACCGGCAGGAGTAGCGAACGAGGCAGGCTGCACCGTGTAGGGCGACTCAAACGCAGCCTTGCCTCCGCGGATCTTGGAGAAGCTTCTTGTAGGCGCGCCGTCTGCTGGCGGTTCGCCAGGATGGAGGGGAGGACTGCGCTGCTGCATTTGGAGGTAGCTTGCGCTCGGGCCGGCGTACGAACCAGGAGGCGGCGGGCACCAGCCGCCCATGATGAACCCGCGCTCAGCCGGCTGGTAGTTGGGGTCGGCCGCTTGCGGGAAGTAGCCCATCTGGTCGTACGGGCCCGGGGTGCCGTCGTACTGGGCGAACGAGTCGCCGGGGCTCTTGCCGCCACCCGTACCACCGAAGCCGCTCGACTGCGAAACATCGAGCATGCCCTGCTGACTGCCGTTCGTCGAGTGTCGCATCTTGCGCACACCAGCGATTCCACGTGCCCTCCTGCGGCCCTTGCGCCTTCGTCCGCTCTGCTTGAGCAGGCCTTCGCCGCAGCAGCTCGCCTTGGAGAAGGCACCAAGCAGGCCAGAATCGAACTCGTCGGTCGACTCGTCGAAAGGCGCGCGCACGATCAGCCGGACGACGGCCTCGATGAACTTGGCGACGAGGACGAGCAGGTAAAAGAACAAGATGATGGCTTGGATGACAAGGATGGCGTACGCGATCCAGGCGCTGGCCTGTGTGCCGATGTTGACCTACCGGGGGGTTGAGAGGTCAGCCTAGCACAAATGGATGGGAAGGATAGACAGGGACAAACAGCGGGAGCGAGAACCAGCACAAGGACGAGCGTAATAGTGCGCAGGACGCCGAGTAGAAACGTCGTCGCGCCCATGCTTGCGCCCTCGCCCCATGGCAGCCAGATCATCGTCACGAGGCCCATGACGATTTCGACGACAATGAGGATCGCCGTCTGGGCCGTGCCGCTGTTCTGGCCGGCGCCGACGACGACGCCCGTCACGAGGTTGGACGCGAGCAGCACGGCCGCGTACCGCTGCTGGCCCTCGCCGTACAGGTTGTACAGCGGCCCGAGCGCCATCAGCGTCCGGGTCGCGTCGTACAGCTTGGACGACGGCACCGTGAAGAGCTGCCAGGCAAGGTACGCTGGCACGAGCACGCACACGAACACGAAGAAGATGGCGGCAAGGATGATTGACGCGAGCGAGCAGTCGTTCGTGGTGGCGGCGAGGAAGAAGTGGTAGACGGTAAAAGCCGTCAAAGGTCCCTGAAACAGGAGCAGTAGGCGGATCAGATTGCCTGCAGGTCGCGACAAGAGAGTTCAGTCAGCGAAAAGCCGTACGAGGTAAAGAGCGCAGAGATGGGTGCGCACCCTGTAACGAGCTGGCATAAAAAACCCCAACCGAGCCCTTGAGCCCGAACTTCCACCACTGCCGCTTGAGCCGTCCGGGCGCGTGGTCACCCGGCAGCGTGACGACCTGCGGCCTCGGGTCGTCCTTAACCGACCCAGCCTCAGGCGGGCTGTTGCTACCGGCGGCGTCCGCGCCAGTGCCGTTGTCGAAGTCGCGCAGGGGCGCCCCGAACATGCCAGGGCTGAGCGGCGGCGTCGTCACGCCCTTGTCGTTTTCCTTCTTCTGTGCGGCATACTCGACGACGGCGTGGATCGTCCAGACGACGACCGACAGCAGAATGAGCGCGGCGCAGATGGCGCAGAAAATGGCTGCGCTCGTGCCGAACAAGTCCTGCCCGCGCAGGCCGACGGCGTTGGCCCACGACTCCATGCCCTTGTGCGCGTTCAGGTTGAGCAGCACGTTGGGCGCGTTCGGGTCGATGTAAAGCGGCGAGCTCGTGTCGTTGAACTGGTTTGCGAACAACGGCGGCGCGGCGTATCCGTTGTGCGTGTCGAGCAGGTTGAGCCGCTTGTCGCGTGCGTCCGAGCCCTGCACGAGCGTGACGTTGCCAACGAGCGAAGCCCATGCGCCCCGGCTTGCGATCGGGTAGACGAACAGTGGCCAGTTGACGGCGAGCATCGCCAAAAGCGAGACAAACTGAATGTGCCAGATGATGTCGCGGAAGCCGGGCGTGACTGCGCGTCGGCATCAGAGAGATTCAGCGTGCGTTCAGTCTGCCATCCGAGGTATGAGGGTGGACACACCGAACCGCAGCAGACTAGGACTCGAAACGAGCAGGTCTCCGCTGGCACTGCTCATGATGGCCGTACCAAACACCCTGCTCCAGACACGCTCGGTCCGGGCCGACCGCTTCCTCCGCCGATGACCTCCCGCGCCATGAGCGTCGCCGACCGCGCCAACATCGGACGCGAGCGCGGCCGTCCAGCTCGCAAGCGCGCGCGCAGACCATAGTAGCGTCCAGTACGCGGCGGCGATTGCGATCGGGAGGAACAGAATGAGGCGGTAGTACCACCCGTGCGGGTAGTAGGGCGTGACGGCGACGGACAGGCACGAGAGCTCGTTCGGGTTTGGGTACGCCGTGTCGACGATCCGGATTGTTGTGTGCAGCGTCGTCAGCGGAAACGAGCCCTGCAGCGGCAGAGTCAGGTTGAGCGCGACGTCGCCGGCTGGGATCGTGCATGCCGTCGGGTTCTCCTCCGGCAGCGCGGTGACGGGGTTGGTGTTGAGCGCGTAGCAGAGCGAGCTGACCGACTCAACGACCGGTGCCGTCAGGACCGCCGTCGAAGTGAACAGTGTGGCTGAGAACGGCACCGAGAAAGGAAGGGGGGGGGGGGGGGGGGGAGGGTCAGAAACGCGGCGCCATCAGCGAAGGGCAGCCGGTGTCGAGCGACGTACCGAGCTTGTTCGTCGTATTGTCGAACCCCTCGACAGCCTGAGGCACAAACAAGATAGAGGCGTCAGTGCAACCCGAGGGGAACCATGGCGATGCTAGGACGTACGTCTCCCGTACTTCCAACGAGGTTCATGCGGAGGAGCTTGTTGCCTGTCTCCCCTCCGGGCCCAAGGACGTTGTCGACGTTGTCGACGAGCTGGGCGAAGCCCTCCGTGAAACTGATGCGCGAGACGTTTGCCGACCGCCGGCCCAGCCGCTCGCACTCGGTCAGGGTGACATTGAACGGCCGAGCGTGCGCTCCCGTCGTCGTCCAGAGGCCGAGAACGAGCAGGGCGAGCGTCGGGAAGGACCGCATCGTCAAGCTCGTCGTCTTGACCGCGCCGCGCGCGAGGGGCTGCTGGAGAGCGGGCGGGCGAGGAGAGGCCGAGGCAAGCGACGCTGCGATCGGAGGACGGATGAGATCTGCTGCTTGAAGGAGCGTCCGAGGGCCGGCGAGCGAGCGACCTGGCGCGAAGGTGGACGGGACGGGAAGAGGAAGAAGGATATGGTCGAGGATGAGCGTGAAGCCGCTCGCCCACCGCCCAAGCCGAACCGCGCCCGCCCCCTCGGCCGCGCAGCAGTCGCAAGCAGGACGACCGTCGGCCTCTCGACAGCAACGCACTCAGGCGAGCGCGCTCGAAGGGAGAAGGAGATCGTCGCGTACGCGCTCGGAAGACAGGCTTCCGTGCGGAAAGTAGCAGCTCAGGGTGGACGTCGGTCGCAAGGCCGAGCTGCGCGCCTGATGTCAGTTGCGTCCGCCGCCGGCCAGCACGCCCGGCACGGTCTGCACGTGTCTGGCACGACAGTGCGCTCAGACGAAAGCCGTCCAAGCTCCCGCTTGCAGACACACTCGCTCACCGGCGGGCTTCGAGCAGGCGGTCTCTGCTCGCAGGTGGTGCCCGTTGCTGCACGTTGTGACACCATCCGCGTCGATGGGACTGCTGCGCGCTAGTCCCGGCCTCGCAAAGCCAGCGCACGCCAGCGGCCGTGAGTCTTCGAAGCATGCCCATGGATCGGGAAGCAGAGACCCTGATGAGACGCAAGCACGGTGAAGATCGTTTACTCTGCAGTTACCGACAGAGACCAAGGTCAGTACGATTCCTACCGGCCCAAGCACAACAGCAAAGCTTGGAGGAGGGGCACGAAATGAAGGACGCACTCCTGTAAAAGTTGCGCCTGAAGTTGAAGTACAGCTGCAGCACGCCACGGTCGAACGAGCTCCTGAACCCGCGCTTGTGCGAGTGCTCCCACTCCTTGTTGACAATCTTGAACGCGATGTCCTCGTACGGCGGACCGGCCGAGAAGATGATGGTCGCGATCTCGGGCTCGTCCTTGTCCTTGATGATCTTGTACGTTGGTGCGACTTGCTGATCGAGCAGGTCCGGATAGAAGATGCTGCAGGCGCAAACGAGGATTGTCAGCGACGGTACTGGAGCATAGGCGGGGCAAGATGAGGACGTACTTGAACTTGTAGCCCTGGACGACCTTCGGGGGCGGGTTGTCCGAGTCGTAGTGCGTCTGGTTGTACCTGCAAGCGCCGATGGTACACAATCAGCCCCAGCACAAGGACGCTTTACGCAAGGCACGGTGGGAGGGGGGGGGGGGGGGGGACCCACTTGTTCCACTCGAAACCGGTGTGAACCCGGTTGAAGTAGCGCGGTTTCCTTGGTCTGTACTTGTCCTCCCAAGTGAATGTCTGCCGGTTACCGAGGCCCTCCTCGATGTTGAACATCTCCTCGTCTTCGTCGAGCTCCTTGCTCGCCTCGGCACGGTACAGCGCCTCGGCCTCGAGGTCGGCGGCGGAGGCAGAGATGTCGGGCCCCGTGGCGACGTTTGGGCGCGCGGAGCGGGGGACGAACTTGGTCGCGGTGATCTTGCGGCGCTGCTCGAACTGCAGGGCGGAGGACGGTCGGGACGTCAGTCGGGAAGCATGCGAAGGATGGCGAGCAAGTAAGACGTGCCAGCTTGCGCAACTCGTCCCGCTCGTCCACCTGCGGCACCTGCTTGTCCTCGTACGTGAGCTTGCTGGCGTCGACGAGCGTCACGTCCATGTCGTCCGAGTACTCCTCCGCGACGTCGAGCTCGAGGTCCTCCTCCTCAATGTCCTCGAGGTCCTCCCCTCCAGCCGCCGCGGCCGACACGAGCGCCGCGACGTCCGACTCGACCTTGGCCGCGTCCTCGCGCTGGCGCAGGCGAAGCTGCTCGAGCCTGTTCTGGAGGACGACCTCGTGCATCGCGTGCAGGTTCGCCCGCGCCTTCCACACCTCGAGCGACGCGAGCAGGCTCTCCCAGTAGTCCGTGTCGACGGGCTCGCCGCTTGCCAGCTTGAGTCGGACCGAGATCTCGAGCTGCTCGAGCTGCGACAGCGTCTTACCCGACAGCAGTTTCGAGATCTCGGCCTCGACGTGCGGGTTGACTCGATCATCCGGTACGCGCAGGTCCTTCAGCCGGGCGAGGCAGACGGTTTGCATAGCCTGGTTCGGGGGACAGATCAGGTCAGCTTCAGGGATGGCTCAGCAATATCAAGGACGGGGCACACCTTCCAGAACTCGATGTTCGAGGGCGACTTTTCGAGCGAGAGGTACATGCGGATGTCGGCAAGCAGCTCCTCGGTGTCGGCCAGCGTGAGGTTCTGCGCGTTGACGGCCGATTTCAGCGGTTTGCTCATAGCAGGCTGAAGAAGAACGCGCAACGCACCTCGAAGATCTTGTACGGCTCCTCCATGTCCATCTCAAGCCCCGCGTCGTCCCAGCCCCAGCCGTCGTCCTCGCCCTCCTTGAGGTCGTTCGCCCAAGGCTGCGCGAACCGGAGGTTGATAGCAAGGAAGTCGATGGCCTTTGCGCGGTTCTCCTTCATGCGGATGCCTGCGCGCCGGCGCGCCTGCTCGAGCTGGAAGTCGTCCTCCTTCTTGATCCACTCGTCCATCAGCGCAGACTCGGCGAGGCGTGCGTTGCGCGCGTCCTCCTCCTCCCGCAGCGCTTGCTCGGCCTCGCGCTCCGCTCGCTTTCGGTTCAGCTTCTCGAGTTCTTCCTGCAGAACGTCGTTGGGCACCGGGTCGTTAGCGCAGTGTTCAGCATGGATGGAGGAGATCGCACAGCCGTCCTCAACAAGGGGGCGGCGGCAAGGGAACGGACCTTGGCCTCCTGCCTACGGAGTGCATCCCTCCTGGCCGACTCCTCAGCCGACATGCCCGCCTTCTTCTCCTTCTCGGCCTTCTTGACCCACTTGAACTGCGAGCCGAGGTTGGCATCGTTGAACGGGTTGTCGGTCGCCGTGTACATCGAGAGCTCGGCGACGGCACGCGCGTCCGCGGCCTCGCGCTCGCGCCGGGCGGCGGCCTTCGCCTCCTTCTTGGCCTTGTGGCCGGGCGACTTGGAGCGGTGGCGCCTACGCAGGGCGGACGTGGGAGTCGAGGGGCCGAACGCACAGGATGGATGGTCAGTCCTCGGCGCCAGGCGCACCACGCGGCCGCAGGAGGGTGGGGAGAGAGGGGGGGGGGGGGGGGGGGGCCACCCCCCCCAGTCCGCGCCCCCCTCCACAAAACTGTTATCTGTCCTCCCCCCTCTTCTCGTGTCGAAAATT
>MVAM01000214.1:0-27628 GCA_014825675.1 Cystofilobasidium ferigula
GCGGAGGAGAGAGGGGGGGGGGTGCTGGGGGGGAGGGGGGGAGGAGGGGAGGGAGAGGGGGGGGGGGGGGGGGGGGGGGGGGGGGGGGGGGTACGAAGTGCGAGCGCGGGGCGCGCAAGAAGCTCGAGAGAGAAAGGGACGCCGCACCTTCCTCAGCACGTCCTCCCACTCGTCCTCGCCCGCCTGCGCGCCTGCCAGCCCCGCAAGCTCGAGCCCCTCGCCCGTCCTCAGCCTCTCCCCCTCGCCTCCGCCCCGGCCCCGGGCGCGCGCGGCGAGCGCCTCCCCCGCGCGCCGGTACGCGAGCGCCTTGCCGGACGCGGCCGTGAGCGCCTTGGCGAGGGCGAGCGGGGTGTGTTTCGGGAGCGGCTCGGGCTACGGGAAGGCGGGCGCGCGCCATGGGAGCGTCAGCTGGAGCGTCCGTCGATCGAAGGCGGTACTTGGACAGAAAGTGGTCGTCCAAGGCTGAAGGTGCAGCCGCAAGGGCGAAAAAGGAAGGGGGGGGGGCGGACTCGAGAGAAACGCACCTTTCCATGCACCAGAACGCCAACCAACGCCAGCATGCGCCCCGCGCCAGCGGCGACGGCGCCAGCGCCAGCGGCGGGCGCGCCGACGCACGCCGCGAGCAGGTCCTGGGCGTCGTCGGGCCGGCCGAGGGCGAGCGCGGCGAGGGCGAGGTGGTGGGTGTAGGCCGGGTAGGTGGTCGGGAGGAGCGCGGCGAGCTGGCGGGCGCGACGGACGGCGGAGGACGGGGGGGCGCAGCGCGATCCGGGACCGCAGGCGGTGAGGACCGCATAAGGCGGGACAGGAGAGCGGCAGGAGGAGGGAGGGAGGAAGGGAGGGAGGGAGGGAGGGAGGGAGGGAGGGAGGGAGGGGTCAGCCGGCTGTTCGAAGGCAGGTTAAGAACAGCTTCGCCCCGCCACCCTTCAGCAGGTCCAACGCTCATAGGCTGAGGGACGAGGAACGCCAGCGAGTGGCATGAGGGGCCCGGTCAAACGAGGAACGGACGCACCTCGCGCGAGACGCCCTCGACCGGCCGGTCGAGCCACGGCGCGAGCAGCTCGAACGCGCGCGTCCGGAGGCAGGCCTGGCGGCGCGGCGGTGATGCGCAGGGCCGACGAGCGTCAGGAGCGGATATTTGAGGGAAGGGAGGGAGGGGGGTGGGGGCGGGGGCAGGGAGAGAGGCAAGGGCGTCAGCATCCACCGCGCAGCTGGCGACCAGGGCGAACCCCCCCCCCCCCCCCCCCCTCCCACCCCCCCCCCCCCCCCCCCCCCCCCCCCCCCCCCCCCCTCCCCTCCCCCTTAAGCCAGGGCATCCTTGCACGATCTCACGCCTGTCCGCGACATGGCAAACACCGGCATGGACGACATGGACGTGGACGTCGATGATCTGCGGTGCGTCCGATCCCTGTGTCCGGCGCCCAGCGAGTGTGTGAGCCCTTGCTGATCTCACTGTCTGCTCTCCCCCTTAGCATGATCACGGTCCAGCTCGGGCTCGAGAAGGACCAGCTTGCGCGCGAGCTCGAAAGCTGGAAGGAGAAGTGGCGTGAGCTACATCGGGAGAACGCCTCGCTCAAGAAGGAGGTGAAGGCATTCAAGTGAGGGCCGTTGCTTCCTGGCCTGGCGCGTCGGCCTGCCTGTGCGCCCGTACTGATCTTTAGCCCTGCCGTCCTGCCAGGCTCGCTGCGGCCAGCTCGATCAGCTCTGTGCATGCGGATCCTCCACCGGCGATTTCCTCGTCCGCATCGGCTGCACCTCAGCCTCACGTCTCGCTTTTGGTTCCCCACGCAGCCGTCCCGGCGCCGGAAGCGGCTCAGCCTGCCCTTCAGCCTATGCACTCTCAGCACTGCGCAGTGCAGACGATCCAGTACGCTCAAACGCCCGTACGCGAGCTGCTGTTCAATGCTGACACCGCCGTCGCAGGTTGCCGATCAACTCAACCCCCAGTCCAGCTCCATTGCCAGCACTTGTCGCACCCGGGCCTCACCCTACGTTCGTCGCGCACGCAGCAGCACCCGCACCTTCGGTGCCGACACCGTCTTTCACGACTGCAGCGGCGTCGGCCAACGGAAACCATCCCTCCGAATTCAACGGCGGCTCAGGCTTTGCGGCTCCCCCCGCTGCAGCTCAGCCCGAGGCTGCGCCCTCACCGCTGCCTGCTGCTCAACCATATACGGAGCCGGCTGTCTCGCACCACCACCACGTACCCGCCGAGCAGCCATTACACATACCTTCACCATCCTCCTACCAAGCACAGCCCCCTACGCAGTCGGTTCCGCACGCGCCCACTCCAACATCACACCAGGATCGCCCTCCATCGCAGCACATCCTCAGCTCGACGTCATTCATCACCGCCGATCGCTCCTCTGCACAACTTCAGCTGCATGCGCCGGCGCCGACGCTCCTCAGAACAATCCCCGACTCCATCCGCGCGCCCTCACCCGTCCTTCCCCCGCCAACTGCGCAGTTCACGTGCGATCCGCCGCCCCATCCTGTCCAACCGTCTCCGCCGCGTCTTGCGGATTCCCCTCGCCCCGCGCACGCTGCAACTGGACAGTTCTCGGCAGTACGCTCTGCCAGTGGTATTGACGACAATGCGGTGAACCACCGCCCGCCGACGCCGCAGCAGCGATGGGCGGACCAGGTCCCGCCAACAGCTGCGCCTCCGTCGCCAGGCCAGCCTTTGCCGCCGCCGCCGTCGCCGCCGCCGCCGCCACCGCCCGCCAAGATCGATTCCAGGCCGTCTTCCCCTTCCTCGCGCCTGCCTGTGCCTTCGCGCCCGCCCTCAGCACCTCGTCCGGCACCTCTTGCGCGTTTGAATCTGGACAGCAACACGGCGTCGCCTTCGTTGCTCGCCCGACTCGGAACTGCTGGCAGCGGCACCCGCACACCGCCGATTCACTCGGACACGCCGCTCAACGTCAAAGCCGACCACCTCAACGCGGAACAGCTCAGTGCGCTTGTCGCTGCCCCTGCCGCGCCTGCTGCTGCTACCCCTGAAGTCGCAGACCTTCCTCCCGCCCCGACCGAGCCCGGCTCTTTTCCGCAGTCCGAGCTAAGGCATCAAGACACGACACCCTTCTACGCCGCTGTCTCCACGCCCACTGGCTTACTAGGGCGCATCATGTCTGAGCCCGAAGCGAACGAGACATCGGCAAGCCTGCTCCACCGCCTGGCGCTCAAGCCCCCTCTACCCGCCCTCCCTTCAGCGCCGGCGTCCACGTCTTTGCTCGGCCGGATCGACGCTCACCCTCCGCCAATCGGGCGCGTAAGTGGCTCGCCACGGTCGCGGGACAGCACTATGACGGGTCAGGCGCACGGTCAAGCGCCGAACCCAGCCGGAGGAAGCCTCGCGAAGCGCATGCGCATCGAGCCATCGGAAGCTGACCTTCGGAGGGAGCGCGATGCGCCGAACAGGGTCGAGCTGGAGCGTTCTGTGCGTCCATGCCCTCTTTTTTTGCGGCGCGAGGAGCCGAGATGAAGCTGATCGTTCGCCGCCAAGCACGATCAGCTGCGCAACAAGCGCCCATGCCCGGAACACTACGCTGGCAGAGGGTGTCACGATCAGCGCTGCCAGATGGTCCACAGCGGTCTCCGTTGGTCCCTTTCCCTGCTTTTGTGTCTTTCGCCTGGCGGACACGACTCCTGACCATGCCGAACTTGCTCAACAGACTTGACCTCTGCAGAGCGTGACATGCTTATGCACAAGGTCGCCTCTCGCGTGCGCTTTTCTTTACCCCCTGCCCTCTTGTTTACCACGTGCAGCTGACAAAGTCATTGGCGTACAGTCTTTACCTCACTCCGCCTCTTACCGTCCACCGCTGCCGCCACGCGGTCGCTCGCGCTCTCCGCCCTATTCGCGCACGCAAGGCCGTTATCCGTTACCGCCGCCACACGGTAGGCGTCGGACTCCGTCTCCACCTCCACCGGCGCCGCCACGCGGGCGGCCGACGGACCCTCGGCTGCGCTGATTCGGGCGTAGATCGGACGCCGAGGCATGCTGCTTGCTTTGCTCGCTTGTTCTAAAAAAAAAAACATATAGTTTGGAGCGTCGCTGACGGACAGAGCATACAAGATGGTGGGCTAACAAGCGAGGGGAGTAGAAGGCAAGGAGGAGCAGAGCGAGGGTTGCCAAAAAAGAGTGGAAAGGGGTGATGGTGCCGGCGCTCTTCTCAGCTCCCTTGGCCGTTGTCGCCACCGGGCTCGTCCGCCTCTCCCACGGACTCCGGCGTGTCTGTATCGCCCCGCTGTTAGCCTTGTCGGTCCACTAGCTGCACCTGGAAAGATAAAGGGGACGCACCAGGCCTTTCCACCGGCTCTCCACACCGTTTCGCGCTGAGGCCTCTTGAGAACAGCCCAGGGACCGGTAGAGCTGATCCTTGCGTGCATGTTGTCAACGCTGACAGCGGAAGTACGGGAGGAGGTTGGAAACGACGCACTGCTGAACTCCCCCGCGGTCAACCTTCCGGCAGCGGCGACGAAGACCTTCTCCCGCGCCAGACCCGCAAGGAGGCGCTTGTACCGGCCCACCTTTGCACCACGCCCGATCTCAGGGTCAGCAGGTTTTCTTGCTGCACGAAGGAAGACGCGCAGGTGCACCTCAGACGTCGCGAGCAGGACCTGAGCACATGAGGCCTGTGCGCCGTAAAACTTGAGGTGAGCTGCGCAAGAACAAAGTAGACGCTCTCAGTACGCTTTCAGCGCGTCGTGCGGGTGATTGGACGCACCGCCCAGCCTGCGCGGGACGTCTGCCGCCGCTGTGTCGATGAGCGCGCACAGTCCAACCGAGCACCCGTTGAAGCCGAGCACGAATTCATCGAGCGTCGTCCAAGCATCGATGACGCCCTCCTGCGCGACCAACAGTCAGCAGCGATCACAAGCGGGACAATAGCGGAACGCACGGCCATCAGGAATCTTCCGAGCTCGAACTACAGCTCAATCCGTCCACGCACAGTGTCAGCGCACGTCAATTGACAGCAGAATGGAAAGGCGCACGCACCCTGTCGACGAAGGCAAACGCGACGAGCGGCAAATCGCCCTGCCCCTCTTCCGCCATGCCTCGTTCACTTTGCTCGTTCTCGTCTTTGCTATTGCGGGAGGATGCGGACGAGGTAGCAGCGAACGCATCCGACAACGCGTCGCTCAAGAGTAGCGCCGCACGCTCTCCGCCCTTACGACCCTTCTTGAGAAGCGAGCGCGAGAGCTGAAGATGATTCTAAGCTATCGGACGACGAGAAGATTGAATGATGGAGGGTACGCACGATTAGCGTTTCGACGTCCAGCAGGGCGAGCACGTAGCTGGGGCCGTCGTTCTCCCTACTCGAGCCTATGAGTCGCTGGAGGGCAGCACAAGCAAGTTCACCGCGGTCATTGCGCTGATTCAACTTCGAAAAAGAAGAAGAAGGAAGTGTGAGCGGAGCAAGATGGCAGACGCACCTTGTCTGCTTTGGCTGCATCCTTGCTGTCGTCCGCGCCCGACTCTTCCGGCGGTCTCTCTGGCGCCTCTCCCTGCCACCCTTCCATCTCCTTAATCTTTGACTCCAACGCCCGCTCAACCTCCGATCCTTGTGCAGCCTGCCCGCGTTGCGCTGATGGGAGAGAGAGCCGGGCGAGCTGAGGGGCGTGTGCGCGGTCGAGAGGGTCAAGCGAGAGTGTATCGATCAGCTGTTCGATCTCGCGCAGCTTGGCGTGCCACCTGCAGCATGTGACTCCGTCAGCGGTGAACGGTGCGCGAGGAATAAGGCAAGGCGAGAAGTGGAAGGACGCACAGGTTGCGCTCGGCGTCGAGCGCGAGGTACGCAGACCGCCAGACCGCCGCTTCGGCGTCTGGTTCTGGTGAGCCCTGAGCCTGAGGACGTCTGCGCACAAGTCCAGCAATGTTTTTAACGACTCGGCCTGAGAACGAGACTGGGAAGGGGCTGTACTTGCTGTTGAAGGAGCTGGAGGAGAGCATGAGATACTGCGAGAGGCGTTTGGCTCCGGTGCAGGAAAAGGGCGGAAAGGCGATGGCTTGAGCGTGGATCCGCCGCCGAATGGGATCTGGAGGCAGGCGATGAGTGGCCGAGGGAGAGATGCAGGTAGCAGCTCGTCCGGCTCGTCTCCAGAAAACGGTCGAAGTAGCCGTCGGAGATCTGGCGGCGGCGATCCGACGGGCGGCGGAGGTTGAAACCGCCTGAGAAAAAGGGGCAAACCGGCAAAGGGGAGACGCACAGACCACCACTTTCCTACCGACGGCGCCGCACAGCAGACGACGACGACAATCGGACGCCGATTGTAAAGAGCCGGCGGAAGGAGGAATGCGCTAGAGCCTGGCAAAGGCCAGGGGAGGCCAGAAGAGGAGGCTGCTGCAGCAGGGGCCGAGGCGCAGTCGACCGCCCTGACCGCCGTCGTTCGCTCGACACCCACTCAACGCCTCTCCATCCACCCCACCAACCGTCCAAGAAGCAGCCATGCCCAAGAGCACCAACCGTAAGTCCATCTCTATCAGCTCGTTCATCTCAGGCATCTTAGTTCGGGCCAGCGGGGCCGGCGGAGCGCGCGAAGGGAGGTGCAGGGCGCGTGCGCAGGGGCCGCCTGAGTCCTCAGTCGGGTGCGATGGCCTCCTTCCGAGTCGTCCCTTCAACCCACCCACCCTTTTACAGCAAGTAGGGGACAGCAGAAGCCATTTGAGAAGGCCAAGTGTGCTACTTCGGGCTGGATAGGTGGTCCGTCGGGGAAGGGAGAGGATTGGACCAGTCGGGCTGGTACCCTTGCTAACCTGGCTTGCTGTCCTGCTCGCGCTCGCCAGCTGCCTCCTCCTCGCCGGCCAAGCAGTCGTCAGATTCATCCTCCCCTGGGGGTTCGCCCATCAAGCACATGAAGTGGCCCAAGTTCATGTCGCGCGAGATGAAGCGCATGGTTCGCTCCGCCTCCTCGCTGTCTACCTGGAATTGGTGCTGACGACGCAAGGGCTGGAGCGTAGAAGGAGGAGGACCCGGAGACGACGACACAGGAGAGGCAGAAGGCCGCTGCGGTCCTCTGGAAGACGGCTCCGGAGGTCAGCACATCTCAAACCCTTTAGATGCTGAGTCCAAACGACTGACCCCTTTGTGTTTCGATCTCTGCCACACCCACCCTCGTCCACATTTGGTACGCCGCCTCTCCTTCGGTCGCCGCACACGCAGAACGTCAAGGCTGGCGAGAATGTCGAGTGATCGCCTGACGCCCATAGCCCCACCCATCGCCCGATCTGCCATTCTACCAGCACTCCGCTGGCGCGTCATTAGCCCTCGTACGCGCGTCAGCCGTCACGATCCTCATGCCCCTCCTTTTGCGCTGCCATCTTGTCCGCTTCTCCCTTCTGAAGGCCGCCCACCGCGTCAGCCTCCCTTTCCAAACCGCTGTAATCCTGTCCTTCCTCCACCCCACAGTACCAATCTTCCTGCTCTACCCCCTGTGCCCGCCCTTTGTCAACCGTTGTACATGCCCTTTTGCCTCCTCCTGCTGCCGTGTGCCCCCTTTCTGCGTAGTCGTCAGCGAGCAAGCGCTCCTTTCAGCTCAATAAGGGATCAAGCGGCAGGACGAACATCTCAGCGATGCTTCATCCCATGAGCGTACGTCCCCCGACAGAACGTCTCAGTCGACGGGCACGAGCCCGGCCCCGCCCTTGCGCGCGGCGTCGAGCGCGCGGATCTCGTGCAGCTTGAGCCCGCCTGCCTGGTTGCGATCTGCGAGGCCGGCTGCGAAGGCCGACTTTGTACGCCGCAGGATGTCAGCACCAAGTGAAAGAGTCCAAGGAAGGAGCACAGCGGAGGAGGAGGTGAAAGAGAAGATGGTGAGCTGGTTAAGGAGGGACGCACAGGCACCGGAATCCCACAGCAGTCACCAAACATCTCGCCCTTGACCTCCCCTACGGTCCTCACGTGCGTGTGCCCTCCATGATGCACGACCTCCTCGCCCTCTCCTACGCGTCCCACGCCCTCCGGCGCCGGCAGCAGAGAGCCGAACAGGAAGTGCTGGACGACGGGCAGCTTCCCGAGCACCTCGGCCTCGTACATCTTGCGCATGCCAGAGTGCACCTTGGACCATGACTTGACGGACGAGATGTCGTCGAGCATCGGCGAGTGCCAGCGCAGGGTCGCCGTTTTGATCTGTGCGAGAGGCGGGGCCGGCCGAAAGCGCAATTGATTTCAGCGTCCTGGCTGTAGCGAAGGGAGAGCGCAGAGCGGAGGCCTCGCAAAGGGAGAAGCGAACGCACGGAGTTGATGAACGCAATGCACGCAAAATACATGTACTCGTTCGCAAACTGATCGAGGATCTCCGGGTCATGGATGCTCTTTGGTCGGAGATGCTTGTGCCCTGAGCCCCCAAAGCAAATGCGGCGCGTCAACCAACGATCCGCACGAAACCGGCTGACGGAGGGCAGGCGGGAAAGGCGCGGAGAGGGGAGGAGGGTCGTTCGAGACGCACCCTCGAGCTGCGCCGCGCCGAACAGGAACGGCAGGAAGTGGTAGTCGTCGAGCCCCCATACGCCGTGCGAGCCGGCCGGCTCGAGCCAGTACGTCTTTTGCAGCACGCGCATGACCTCGATGTACCTGTGCGGCGACATGCGCGTTGATTATACTTGAGGGGTCAGCCTTCGAGATCAAGCAGAGGCTCGAGACGGAAGAGACGGACCGCCAGAACAACTTGAGCACGAGCGCCTGCCTGTCCTCGGATGTGAAGACACCAATCTTGGTCATGCAGAGCCTGCGGTAGCGTTTGCGGACATCGTATCAGCACTCGGCCCAGTGTGACTGTGCTGCGCTCGACACAAAGCAGGAGCTCGAGGGAGGTCATGCGGGCGCACAGCAGGCAAACAAAGTTGAGCTCCATGCCACTCCCATAGTCGATGCGGTCTCGGTTCCCCCAGCTCTCGTCAAAGTAGCCCTTGAGCTCAGGCACTGCTTCGCTTGGCACGCCCGGAATGCCAGCGAGCCACTGGGCGCTCGCAGCGCGGACGCCGTCAATGAACGGCCTGAAAGCCGGGTTGCCGAAGCGCGACGTGCCGTGCGCCGCTGGCGGATGGTCAGCGACGAGGTCCTCGACGGCTGCGAGGACGGCGAGGAGGGCGTCGACAGCGGGTGAGGAAGGGGTCGGCGCGGAAAGCGGCGTGTTGAGGACCGAATTCGAGAGGGACGCGAGGAAGTCGACGAGCGTCGCGTGCGTCTCGGACGACTGGAAAAGGGCGAGGTCCGCCTGCGAGACGATGGCCTTGGACGGTAGCCTGTACGACGACATGCTGGTAGCTGCTGAGGAAGAGGAAGGTGGGCAGGGAGCAGGCGAGATGACTGTCGTGGACGACGCGACTGAGCCGGTGGAGGAGTCCAACGGGTTGTGATCGATTGAAATCGCAGTTGAAGTCGTTGTTGACCGCGATTACAATGCACTTTCAAATGAGTTCAACAGGCCCCCGACGTCAACCACACCTCCTCATCGCCCCTGTTCGGCAGCTGACACCCTTCCTCCTGTCGCACGGTCAGCGCTCAGTGCTCAAATCTCCGAGACCGCCTGTTCGGCCGACAAAATCGCCCGGGTGAATGCCCTGGGTGCCGAACGCAGCAGGACCGCAGCGCCGGCTCGTCCATCGAAGCGACTCTGATCGCGGCAAACGCTCCCTCGGGCGCCCCGTTCGCAGCAAGATGGGGGCCGGGCACCCTTTATCGACTTGATATGTGTCCTTCCGTGTCAGTCCTCGTTGCTGAAGAAGGGAAACGCTCACCGTTTGCCTCGCTGGCCTACCTCTTGAAGCACCTACCCTCGTCGAGCGTGCAAAACGCTTCTAACCGTCGGGAAGCTCATGCTTCTTCCTCTGTCCTTGTCCTTTACTAAGCCTGCGTCCGTCGCACGCAGAAGACCGCCCGCAAGAGGCAGTGGCAGGGCGGACGGCGGACGTAAGTCTTTCTTGCCTTTTTGCAGCCTTGACGCCTGATCTCCGTTCTCTCGTCGATCATGCTCAGGCTCATACTGATAGCCCGTTGGTACCCATGCGCTTGATCCTCGCTTGTCTGCCTACCGGCTGATTGAACGTACTTCTCTGTCGCATCTGTCGCTCTCGATGACCCTGCCTTGACCCCTGCATGCGGAGTCTTCCTGCCCATCATGTCAACAGCCGACGCTCGCGCTTTGCTCAAAAGCTGATTACTGTCGACCACCAGCTAGCAACGGCGTCTGAGTAGCTAGTCGACTTTTAGCCGAGTGCCGTAGACGCACGTACACACCCGACGAAGTCGAATCGAGCAAGTTGCTGCGCGCAACTCGAGAAAGCACTCCTGGCGTTCAACCGCATCCCCCCAATTCACTGAGTCGACGGCATTCACCCTTCCTGACTGAAGGAAGCAGGTGCTGAACTGACTGCGACGTCGCCGATGGTCGTGATGCGGGGTTAAATAATTGGTTAAGCTGATGCTGCGCGCGACCGCAGGGCAAGCGCAGTTGGCTGCCTTGGCCACCTGTGTCATTTTGCTGACAGGCTGTGAAGTTTGTCTGTCTGACTTTCTGTTGCAGCTTGTATCAGCTCACTCGACAGACTGCGCGCCGCCTGTGATGTCCCTGCAGAAAGCTCGTTGGCAGGCTGGCTGCGTCGAACGCCTCGTCGCCAAGACGTATGAGATGCTCCCGTGCTAGCAAGATTGCTTGCCAAATGATGGCTTTCATTCACCAACTGACTGCAAGACGCAAGGCAAGACGCCTCCTTCAAGTGACAAACGTATCGTGGTCTTGGGCTACAGGACGCCTCGAGGAAAACAGGGTTTGGGCTCTAATATCGCCGCTAGTCGACGCCTCCTCGCGCGCGCCTTCCTTAAGCACCGTAGGTCATGACGGCTTCTTCCCTTCCTCCTAACCAGTACCTGCCTGCTCATCCCCTCGACAGCAGCTTAAATGCTTTTCAAAATCCTTGTTGCCCTCGCTCTCGCCGCCGTACCCCTTGCCGCCGCCTTTGACCGGTACGGCACCGCCGGCACGCGAGCTCAGCCCGCCCGTCGCTTCCAACCCTCTTCCGGAGCGTGCTTCTACGTCTGCCCGTCCTACTCCAACTCGTACAGCAACCCTCAAGATGTGGCCATCTCGCCAGACACGCTGTCCGGTGTGGACAACGCAAGCGGAGGGGTCACGGTCTGTTCTTACACCTTCAACTTCCTCGGGGTGCGTGCTTCCTCCCCTTGCAACCTTTGCCTCCTCGCCCTTCTCCGCCCCGAGCTCTCGCTGAAGACATCTGCTCGACACCCAGTCGACCGACACCGACACCTGCACTTACGACAATTCTGGTGCCCTTGTGAGCGCCGGCGCTCTCCCCGGAGCAACGTGCTCGCCCAGCGCAGACGTGAGCACACCCGGCTGCACAGTTCTCACGCGCCGGAGAGAGACGCCGCTGGAGAAGATCATCCGGGACCGGCAGTGGAAGGGCACGCGGCGGTCCTGAAGGTACGCCTTTTGTCTGTGTGGACGCAGTTGCTTTGACTGACCCGACTTCGACTGTGTGCTCGCCCCCTACCTCCTCCAGCTTCCACCCCTGCTCCTGCACCTCATCGCTCCGCTCAAGGACCCTGCCATCCTTCTCCTTTGCCTATTCTCCTCGGCTGCTGTACATCCTCCACCACGCTCTTGATGACCCGTCTGGTTGAAGGGGACGGTCATTTACAACAGCGCGCAGCAGGATACACGCGACCACGTCGCGGGGCCGGACGGTGAAGGGAGCGTCTACGTCTTAAAGACGAGGATGAGGATGGCGAGAAGGACGATGAGGGTGATTATGGTGACCGCGCTCCCTACAAGAGATTTGCACGCGTCAACTTCGGCGCGCTGGTGCTAGAGGCTTAAGCTCAGATGGGCAGCACGCACCATTCTCCTTCGCCTTCCCCGCAAAGCTGTCGAGCCTCCGCCGGGCACCGCGCAGGCGGTCGGACGTTCGGTCGACCTGGCGCTCGGTGTCCTCGAGCAGCTCGTGGTGCTGGTCGAGCTCGTCGCCGATCTGGAGAGAGAGGTGATGCTGCCGGGCGATGGACGACGAGAGGGACGAGAGACGCGAATCTTGCTCTGCGAGCAAGCATCGCAGCGGGCCAGAAGTCAGCAGCGAAACTCACGGCGGCGGAGGACGGCATGAGAGAGACGCACCCTCCATCATCTCGCGCTGCTGCTGCAGCATCTGCGCGTCGTCCCGGTACGGCTCCTCGTTCTCATCGTCGTGGTACGAATCCGGGAAGCCGCCTGTTGTCGGTCGCGAGAGCGGCTCGTCGATTGAGGGCGAGTCTGACCGCGGGAGCGTAGGGGATGATGGTGGAGGTGAGTCAATGGCGAAGGTGGGCTGTTGCCGAGGCGGTGAGGGTGACCGTGGCGGGCTGCAGATGTGATGAACCGGCCGTCAATCCTGTCTTGAGGACGAGCCGAAGAAGGACGTACTGAAAGCTCTCTCGTATCGAGGCGACCTTCTCGCGGCCGTTGGGGTCCTGCTCCATCAGGTCCAGCAAGCTCTCAACCCCTGCCCTGAGCCGGCCCGCATCCGTCGCGCCGACCTGCTCCCCCGCGCCGATCCGGACGCCCTTGCCCTCGAGCTCTAGCACACGCACGCCCGCAGTGAGCAGCGCGAGGTTCTTAAGGATCGTCGACTCGGTGAAAGCGGACGGGGTCAGGCCGAGCGAGATGGACCGCTGGCGCTCGAGCACGAGCGGCAGGGTTGACGTTGTCAGGGCCGAGATACGGCCCGCAGGCAGCGGTGCGGCCATCTGAGGGGGTTGTGGGATGTCGGCAGGTCTTGGTGGGTTTGAAATGCCTCTCAGAGAGCTGAAGAGGGTGCTGCGAGCAAAATATGGTGAAGCGGAGGGTCGTGGGCGAGGTTGCAGGAGCGGAGCCGGGCGAAGCCGCTTGCTCGAGGCAGACGGCCATCCTGCTACTTCACCCCCCGCAAGCCCTACAGCTTCCAAGAACGACCGGCGACGGCCCACGGACCTGCATCACGCAGTCATGACAACGCTTCACGACGTCGAAGCGTTTTAGGCTGAGGTCGACCGGCTGAAGTGCGTCGTCCTTGCTGCCTGCTCCTAGCTGCTGCGCAGGAACCCCTGACCCGCCTGCCTGCTTTGCCTGTCTGCCTGCGGCAACCTCAACATTCAGCTCCAGTTCGTGATCGACGACACAAACCGAGCTACCAATACCTGGAAGGGTCGGCATGCCGCCAGTGAGCTGGAGAGGCCCAAGCTGGAGCGGAAGCTAGGGGAGTGCGTCCAAGCGAACTCCGCCCCGCTGCAGTCCTTCCACGGTTTGCTCGACCTGACGCTCTTGCTTTTGTAGGACACGGACGTGTAGCGGTAAGTGGATTGATTCGCATGAGAAAGTGCAGGGGGACAACCTGGAGGAGCTGCTTGTGTCGCTCTCCCCTCAGGCCGTGCGTTCACCTCTCGTCCGACTTTTGCGGTACATCCTGCAATGCGCGACTGACCATCACTCAACCTCACAGGTCGACAAGGCGGTGTACCAGTCCCTCATGCCAGAGACCGCCAAGGTCCTGAACGTCAGTCGAGCAGAATCGCACTGCCCTCTGCTGCGCTGACGATATTCACGCGGCTGCAGATCGACAGCACTCTACCAGACCGTTACTCCGCTCCCTCTCTACCTGAGGTGATTTCGAGCCCACTCGTCAGTCCGCCAGACCCGCTCCTAGCCAGGCCCAATGTCCTGCGAAGTCAGGGGAGTCCGAGATCCCCCCCTTCGGACGGCACGGCCTCGCGCGTCACTCGCTCCTTCCCACATCCGCAACAACCATTCATGCCCTTCCCACAGTCGGTTTCCCATGACGCGCTCCACGCCCATCCGGCTGCTCGTCAGTGAAAGCGAAAGATCAGCCCTGGGTGCAGCGTGGGGCGAGGACGGGCGCGCAGAAGGTCCCAGGCGGGCAAAGTACGTCACGCAGGCTGATTCTGCCAGATCAACATGATAGTCTTGTCACGTCCCCAATGCCGTCTGCGAAAGCGCCTGCTCGCCAGGATCGGCCAATGTGAACTTGTCGGGAAACCAGCCAATGTGCGCAGGGACGATCGTATTACTGCCGCCCGCGACGAGCCGAGGTCGGGAGATCACCCAGCCGACTAGCGCCCGCCAGCAACCCTCTTCCGCCCCAACCCCCTTCCAAGCCCCTTCAAGCCTCCCACACCTCATCAGAATGGTGCGTAGCCCCGTCGTCTGCTTCTCGTCTGAGTCTTGCTGCTGACGGCCTCCATTTCGTCCGCTCGGATGCTTGCCGCCCGCTCCGTTCGTTTGCCTTCCCTCTACCCACCCGTGCCTCGTGCCGCCAGTCCCACCACCCCTCGACGACCCTCTCTGCCCTTTGCTTTGCCGGTGGCATCTACGGTGCGTGTATTCTCGCCTTGCCTTATTCTGCAGCGCCGTCTGACTCGTGTTGTCACCGACTGCAGGCTTCAGCAAGACCCGAAGCACGCCGTCCCTCATCGGCGGCTTCACCCTCGGCGCGCTGTTCGCCATCTCCAGCATGCGCATCAAGGACGGCCTGAGCTACGGGTACGAGGCTGCCGGTGCGTCCCTCCTTGTCCTTTTTCCTTTGCCTCAGCGGGATTCGATGGGAGGACGAGGCTGACGACGTCATGTGATGGTCCGCTCTACCCCCATTCCCTCCGAACCCTCGTGCCTCGACTCGCAGCCGGCACCAGCCTGCTCCTTCTCCTCGCCGGCGCACCTCGGTTTGCCAAGGGCCGCGCGCCCAAGATCCTCAGTGCGTTCCTCTTGCATCCCTTGTCTCGTCCGCGCACCGCGAGATCTCGCGGGCGCGTGTGCTCGCCGACGCTCGGGATTGGTCGCCTTTACGCAGCGCGCTAGTGGAGGGACGAACCTGCCCCCTGAGCACCTAACTGACCGCGAGCTTTTCGACCGCATATCGCAGCGGGCCTCGGCGCGGCTGGCACGGCGTACTACGGCAAGCAGGTGTACGACTTCAGCCGATGAGCGCGCGCGCATATCGTCGTCGTTCCCCGCGCATCACTTCCGTCTTCCGTGGTCTTCCCGCTCGATCCGACTGTCCTCCCGCCTGTCTCTTTCCCGCTATGCCCTTGCTTGACGGATGCGTAAGGGCGGTCAGTCTGTCGGATAAGACCTTTGTACACCAAATCCCACCCTTGCACCCTCCTCATCCCCCTGTACTCGATTTCAACGCACTTCTCCCCCCACTCACCGCCACGCCCCACCAAGAGCTTTTAAAGAAAGAGACTTCCATTTTGATACACCGCGCCCCGCTGCTTGGGCCCTAGCTCCCTGCGCGCGCGTGCCCGCCCGCCGGCGCACTAGCAGCAGCAGCGGCCGCCGGCGGCGCCGGCTTGAACCGGGCGTAGAACGCCTTTGTGCGCGCGACCGTCGTCTCCTCGGTCGACTCTGGCAGGTCGGCCACCCATCGTCCTGTCAACCCGCGAGCGCCCGCCGGTCAGGCCTGTGCAGCAGCGAAGGGCAAAGGGGGAGATGAAGGGAAGAGCGCACCCGGCGCGCCCGCGATGCGCGAGAAGGGCGCGATGACGGCCATGTCGGGCACAACGGTGTCGTCCTCGATCGTCACGCAGTCCTTGATCATTGCGAACTTGCCCTAGCCTCCCCCGGAAGGCGCTTCGGTCAGCCCGCGCGCGTCAAGGGACGCGAGGAGGGGAGGACGGACGATCACACAGTTGCGCCCGATCGTCACGCAGTTGCCAATCTGCGCGGCTTCGACGACGCTCCCGTCGCCAATCGTAACGTGATCGCCGACCTTGACTGGGTAGTAGTTAAACACGCTGCTCCCGTCGGGGAAGGGCGCGCGCCGCGCCGGAGCAGCAAAGCAGTCGCTTAAGCACATCATGTTCAGCGTAGAGAGAAAGAAAGCCAGAAGACGCACCCTCGATAGCACTTGCCCGGCGGCCTGACAACGGCGTTCCGCCCGATGCAGCAGAACCGCCCGAGCGAGATGGCGACGGTCGACTTCTGCGCGCCGCCTGCCGAAGATGAGGACGGCAGCCGGCGCAGGTCGCCACGCAGGGTCGAGCCGGGGAGGATGAGCGACTTGCCGGATAGGATGATGTTCTGTGGGCCCTGGATCGTCGCTGGAGCAGCCCATGGCAGGCAAGGAGGTCAGTGAGGTTCAGCGGACAGGAGGGAAAGGCGAGCGGAGCTGCCGCAGCGCGCAGCAGAGGCAACGTCCGAGGGGCAGGACACGGTACGCACCTCGCCGCGAGACCTGCGGGAGGCCACGACGCAGGTTGAGAAGACGTGCGTCAGGCAGACAGCGGCGGGGGTGATGCGTGGCGGGCCGAGTTGGACGAAGCAGGGCGCAGGCAAAGATCAGCCAGCAGCTTGACCACGCGTGCAGAGGAAGGCAGCGAAGACAGTACCTTGTTGCCCGTGTCCTGAGACCGCCGTCGTCGTTGGTCAGTCTGGTGGGTCAGCTTACTCTCTCGATCAGCTTGGCTGGCCAGGACGAACGGTCTCGATGTACTCCTTCTGCCGGGGTCCAAGGGTGGGTGGTAGGGTCAGGGCGCAGGTCAGCCAGGGCCGAAGGGTGTCCGACGCCGCGCATCAGACAGGGCAATGGATGCCGCTCGGCAGGGGGACGCGCCTTGTTGTAGGTGACGTCGGGCTGGAACGCCATGGCCCGGCGAGGTGAGGACGGCCGCCTTGCTGGAGGTCCTAGCTGGACGTCGGCCCAACCCAGTTGGTAGCAAGTTGCTCCGTCGGGCGGTGGAACCGTCCAGCAAGCAGACTGCGGCTTCTTCCATCCTCCTCCCGACCTGCTCCTCCCCTCCTTCCCCCCGAGCAAGCACGGCAGCCCGGTTCCCGCCCGCCATGGACTCGCTCCTCCTGTCCGACCTGCTCGACATCCCGCCCACGCCGACGACGCCGCACGCCGACGACGCCTCGGCCGTGGCGCTCGGCGCTCCCTCCTCCTTGTCTTCGGCCCCGGAGCACGACCCGCCGCTGTTCGACTTTGACTTCGCCGCCGCGTCCGCTGCCGCTGCCCAGCACTGGCCGCAAGGGCAGCAGGGCAGCGTGTGGGGTGCAGGGGACGTTTTCGGCTTTGGGCAACAACCGCAAGAGGACGACGTGTGGCAGCAGCCGGAGGGGCAGCTCGGAGGGGGTATCGAGCTTGGCGACATTGGTCCGTACCCTCTTGATACTGGATTCTGACACCTCAAGGGCGCAAAGCGGCAGGATCCAACTGCTAGAGCACGACCTCTCGCGATGCTCGCCGCTTTGTGGCTCCTTGAGAAGTCCAGGTTCCTTTTACACCGCGCCTGTTCTGACCAGCGCACGACCCTCCCTCTTCACAGCCCCTCTGCCAGGCTTCCCTCCCGTCTCGTCCTTCCTCCCGTCCTTTCACTCGTCCGCTCCCCCTGTAGTGCCTCAAGCATCGTCCGTCGCCCCGCTGGCACCCGTCTCTCGTCCCTACGACACCCCCTCCCCCGCTTCGTCCTCGCACCTCTCGTCCCTTCCCCCTCCAACGCCGCCCGCGTGCGCCCTCGGCGGCGTCGGCGTCGCGCCCGGCTCGCTCAAGCGCTCGCGCTCGGAGGAGTCGGACGCGACCGTGGGCGCCGGCGGCGTTAACCCGTACGCGCTGTCGCTCGCGTCTGGTTCGCCCGAGCCCGAGTGGTCGAGCGCGTCGTCCTTCGGCGCCGTCCCGCCCAAGGTTGCTAATGCCGTCGCGCCGGCCGCGCCCGCCAAGAAGGAGCTGACAGGCAAGGGCAAGAAGCGCAAGCAGCTGCCGACCGTCGCCGAGTTCCAGCCGCCGTCGACCGACGGCCTCAGCAAGAAGGAGGCCAGGCTCGTCAAGAACCGCGCCGCCGCGTTCCTCTCGCGCCAGCGCAAACGCGAGCAGTTCGACGAGATGGAGGTCGTCGTCGGCCAGCTGCGGGCCGAGATCGCCGCGCTCAAGGCGGGCGGTGCGGCTGTTCCGGCGCACGATGCGCAGGAGGTCGCCGCGCTCAAACAGGACCTTGCGAACGTCCGCGCGCTGCTGCACGCGAGCACCGCCCGCGAGCGCGCGCTCGAGGTCGAGGTCGCGTCCCTCCGCGCACAGCTCGCCCGCGCCGCGCCGGCTGTGGCAGGCGCTGGGCTGCCGCACTCGGCTGTGCAGGGCCCGATGGTCAGCGGTATCGAGGAGTTTGCGGCGAGTGGGCCGCGCAGGGGCGAGCGTAGGCGCGAGCCGGAGCGGGAGACCAAGCGCATCGGCGGAGTCGCGCTCATGGTGCGGGATTTGACATCGTCTCCTTTCCCCAGCGTTGCGCTGACTCTGTGTCCCGCCCGCTGTGCAGGTTATCATGTTTTCCTTCGCGCTTTTCTCCTTCCCGAGCTCGCTATCGTCGCTCCCGAACCGGCTATCGAACACGGCCTCGTCCAACAATCCGTTCCCGAGCTTCCTCGGCCGCGTCCTGCAGGCGTCCTCCGCCGCCGCCCCGCGCTTCGCCAACGTCACCATCGCAAAGGACACGGGCCTGCCGGTGTGCACGATCAAGGACAAAAAGCGGCTCAAGGAGGCGGGAGAGGTGCGGGCGCCGGGCAACGCAACGGCCGAGGACGACCAGATGGCGTGTGACGCGCCTTCCACCCCGTCGTCGTCGTCGACGGGCGCCGAGCACGGCTCGCACGACCTCGCTTGGCCACTGCTCCCGCCCGTCGAGGGCCAGTCGGACGTCACCCGCCGGTCGCTCTCGCTCACCCTCCTCCGGCCCGTGCCGTCGCCGGCGGACGCGCACCAGGAGGCCGTCGACGACGTGCTCTCGCGCTGGCTCGAGATGACACTCGACGACGTCGTCGAGGGCGCGGCGGCGGCGGGCGAGTCGGGCCTCGTCCCTTCTGCCGCTGCGGCCGGCGTCGCGCCTGCAGCGGCGGACGGCGCGCAGCAGCAGGACGCTGGGTGGCTGCTCATTGGTCCCGGTGAGGATATTGCGCATACGACCGGGTCGGCCGACCTGAAGGCCTGGGACGGGAGCACGATCGAGCGCATGGAGCTCGACGACATCCTGGCCCCTCCTACCTCCTCCTCCGCCGCTCTCGCCGTTCCCTCCCCAGCTGCCGTCTTCCCCGAGTCCGCCATCGAGCTCGCGCCCGCAGAGGACCTCGCGCCCGCCCCGTACCGGCGCGCGTCCGCCCAGTTCCCGCACCTCTACGCGCTCGCCGCCGCTGCCAGCCCGCCCACGCTGCCCCTCTCCGACCCTTCTAGCGCTTCCGCCACCGCCGCCGCCGCCGCGCAGAACGCCACGACCGAGCCGCCGACGGCGTACATGCGCCTGGACCTCGAGCTCGGGCTCTCGCTCCGCAAGAAAGCGGCGAGCGTCGTAGACCGGGAGGAGGTGGGGCGGCTGCTTGACCTGTCGTCGGCCCCTGGTGGGCCGGCGCTCGGCGGCGGGCTGTTAGGGCGCAAGGGGCTTGGGCTCGAGGGGCTGATTTGAGCCTGCGTTGACGAGCTGTACTGTAGATCGGGACCAGGGTGCCCCTTTGTATGATGACTGCGTTGAACCCCTTAGTGACCTGCGTGTTTTTGCGAGGGGAGTAAAGGGCGCACGCGCGGGAAGCAGAGCAAGAGCATGCAAATCGTACAAGTACACGCGCTCAGCGCCATCAGGAACGAGAGGTATAGGGACAGGGAGAGCACAGCCTGCCAGGCCCCTTAAACGACAAAGGCCTCGGGCTTGAAGGCAAACTTGCACAAACGGGCGATCAGCCCGCCGAGCTGGACCTGCGTGCCAACGCCCTCGAGCACGCGCATATGCGTCCAGCCAATCTCCTGTCGGGTGTAAAAGACGGAGCATGGTGTTAGCTCAAGCGCGCTGTCGGAGGAGGGGGGAAGCGCACCTTGATGAACTCAAGTTTCGTGTACTCCGGCAGCCTGTGTGAGGGGCAAGTGCTGTCAGCGCAACACTGTACACGGACCTTGAGCAAGGGGTGGACACGCACTCATCAAAGACCTTGACGACCCTGAACACGGTCGTCACGATGTCGATGGCCGCGTATCCGTCGAGCCACAGCGCGTCGAGCTTGTCCTGCGCGCTGTCGATGTCGCCCTTCGCGCACGCGCGCAGCATCTGCTGCACGACGACCGGGTGCGGCTGATCGCACACCTTGAACACGTTCTCCGTCGTGATGAGCCCGAAGCCCGAGTGCGTCGACTGCAGGTTGTTGAGCGCTTGCCGCATGTCGCCCTCGGCGGTGAAGATCAGGGACGACAGGCCGTCGTCCGTCGTCTTGACCTGGCAAGCGGCACGTGAAGCACGCGTTAACGAAGCAAGGACTGAGGTCCGATGCGAGTACCAGGAGACGCACTTGCTCGGCCTCGCACACCTCCAACAGCCGCTTGAGCACCTCGAGGTCCGTCAGCTTTGCGTAGCGCAGGATGGCGCACCGCGACTGGATCGGCTCGATGATCTTGTTCGACATGTTGCACGCGAGCGCGAACCGCGTCGTGTTTGAGTAGATCTCCATCGTCCGCCGGAGCGCTTGCTGTGCGCCCGTCGTCATCCTGGCGTCATAGCCGGTCAGCGTTCTGTCCATGGTCGAGCGGAGTCGGGAGACGCACGAGTCGGCCTCGTCAAGAATGACGATCTTGTGCCGCCCGGCAGGCAGCGACACCTTCTTCTGCGCGAACTGCTTAATCTTGTTGCGGACGACGTCGATGCCGCTGAGCAATACCTTTCAAGTAAGCGCGACAACCCAGGTGCGGAACGTGATGAAGGGCCTACGCACCGCTCATCCGACGCGTTGAGCTCGAGCACACCCTCCTTGTACGCGTCGCCGAGAAGCGCATGCGCCAGGCAGTGAATCGAGGTCGTCTTGCCGATACCGGGCATGCCCTGCAATATTCAAGAGCGGGATGGATCAGCTAGGATGCCCCAGAAGACAAGCAGCTCGAGGTAGAAACGCACCGAGATGATCAGGTGCGGCATGTTGCCGTCCTCCGCGATGACCTTGAGCCGCTCGACCGTCTCGGTGTTGCCGACGACGTCCTCCAGCTTCAGCGGGCGGTACTTCTCGACCCTGCCGTTGCGCCAGGCCGCAAGATGTTCGCGGTTCAGCATGGTGCTCGGCTGCAGGATCGGTCGGGAAGGCGAAGGGGTCGACGGACCAGGGCATCTCGTACGCGACGGCCGACGCTGCGACGTTGGCGAACGCGCCGAGCTTGGGCTTGGAGCCCGATGCGACGGCTGACGAGGGTCCAGACATGCTGTGCGACCTGGGCCTAGCTGCAAGGAGGGCGGTGTAGTCGGAGGGTATGGTCGGCAGGAGGACGGACGCACGCGTTGAAAGTCCGGCGCATGAGGCAGCAGCAGCGCAGGCGGCAGAAGCCACTTCTTCCCGCTCAGACCTTCTCGCCAGCGCTCGAGAGCTACACACGTGAGATGCGCTGGGCGAGCTCATCCCGACGCTACCCAGCTTGCCCTACCTCTGTGTGAGTCGGGGTGGGGACGTCTCGCTGGCTGAGCTGCGCTCCTGCCGGTGGAGCTTCTTTTCGCCCCGACCCTCAGCTTGCCTTCCTCCAGCCCGTCGCCCTTCCAGCTACCCAGCAACCCCAGACACCTACCCTACCTAACAACGCTCAACCGTCGTCCGCCAAGTCGCCCTTCTACTCGCCATGTCCTTCTCGTGCGTTTCCGTCGTGTTTGAGGGGAAGCTGTCGAGCCCTGCGCGCAGCAGCCCGTGTCCTGCCCGCCATCTGCACCCTTCCCGCTGGACTTGCCGAGCTGGGGACTGACATATCTGCGCTCACGCTCACAGTGATATTCTCTCGGCCATCATCCTGCTCAGCGTCGCCGTCGGCTTTGCCTGTGCGTCCGACCCTGCGCTCAGGCAGGCGTGACAGCCCGTCGTCCGAGCCTGTCTCTCCTGCCTGCCCTCTATTACTGGCCGCCTCCAGCTGTCCGAGGTTGAATCCGGCGGGAGACGTCTCGAGTGGACTGCTGACCTACTCCACCTTCCCGCAGATGGCTCGACCAAGCTCCGCTCACTCATGACGCAGACCGTCGAGTCGAGCAAGACGAGTCTCTCGCAGAAGGGCATGTGCGTCCCGTCCTCCTCTTCCATTCCTCCTTCACACCTGGTGCTGATCCAAAGGGTCTGTGAGGCGAGCAGTAAGTACGACAAGGGCGGGCTGGCAATCAAAACCGACCGCAGGGCTCCTCAGCGCGAGGATTATGTGAACTCGACGTCGCAGTGCGTCTCCTCCCACTCTGCCTCGCCGTCCATCGCTCGCTTGCCCTGCAATGCAATCACCCCGCTGACATGGAGACGCTGCGCAGGGCGATGCTCAACTCATCGAAACGGCTCGCCAAATCCGGCGCGGCGACGTTCGGCCGCTCGTCCAATACCGATGACGCCCGCAAGGACAGGTGAGGGGCGCGCGGCGCTCGACGCCCTGGCAGTGAAGCTCTTGCATCTCCCCGGCTGGTTTCGCACAGCCGGGAACCTTGGTCGGCCTGTGGAAGGAGTGGATGTTGGATGACTTGCGTTCCTCCTTGGTCTCTGTCCGCAACACCTGCAGGCTAGGCCATCGTTCGGACGAGCGGATATCACGAAACGTGCAGCACTGATAGGACTGAACTGAACAGTGCCGTGCCGAGGAGGCATCCCGCCCGTTTTGCGCGTACGTGCACCCTCAGCATGGCACTTGTCCTTTATGTATCTGTTATAGCAGGGGCGGCTGCTCGGGGGGAAAGGGATGGAGAATTGACGGTAGCGCGCACAGGGTAACACGCCCTCAGCAGGCATCCGTGTGGGAAATACAGGACACACCTTGAACGCGGCGGCCTCGTCGGCGTTCGCAGGATCGAACGTCAGCGTCCCGCTTGTGCTGCCGTACGTCGGCGCGGAGATGTCTGCCCGACGGTACGCCGGCTGCGCCCCCGCTCGGGCGCTCGAGATCAGGCGGGGTGGTCGTCATGGGCATGCATTGTCAGAGATCGTAAATAGAGGACATGAGGGCGACCTCGACCTAGGGGTTTCAGTTCTCCCCTGTCCGCTGGCGCTTGCACACTAGACGGGCGTCATGGGCATTGAAGGAGCGGGGTGAGTGTCAGTCGGAAGGAGACGCGCGCGCCCGGGCTCGTGCGCGCAGCTCGACGTTCTGTCGCGCGAACCTCGCGCCGCACGCGATCGAGCACAGAGTCGCCGCACGGCAGGGAGAAGGGAGGAAGACGCACGTCTTCCCTCGTGCAGGTTGGGCAAGGGCTGCAGGGCGCGCGTGGGCCGAGAACGGCGGCGCGCTCGCCGCTGCAGCGGACTCGACGAGAAGCGATGGAGGCGACGAAGACCCCGTCGCATCTCGCAGGATTTGAGCACGAGAGAAGAGCGCGAGAAGGTCATGGATATGTACGCGAGACAGGAGCGCGGGGAGGGCGGGCGGGAGCGCGAAGAGAAGAACTGGGCGGCGACTCTGGAAGGGGGACAAGCGCGAAGCGGCGGGGCGAGATCGTGGTCGGGGCGCAGGGGGCGGAACGATCTCTTGGCCCTCGTCGCCTGCGCCGCGTAGAAAGGCGCTCGCGTCTTTCGTCAGCACCTCGCCGTGGGCGAACGCACGACAGACAGCACTGGTGTAACAGCCATACAGATAGCCATGCTGGAGTGTCAGAATCATGCATGAGGACACGGCATCTTCACGAGGATGCGCTGCATCGCCCTTTAGAGTCTGGCGTCGGCGCTCATTCGTATCTTGCGCGCTTGTCCTTCCTGTCCCTCCCCTCCCGCTCTTCCTGCCTCTCTCGAGCCTGCCCCGCCCTCGATCGTGGTTCAGGCTCTGGCGAAGCGGATGAAGACGACCCGTAAGACAGCTCAGGAGTTTGCCTGCGCGACGACGGACCGGCGTCGTCCCTGTCGAATTTGGCGTGGATTGGCCCAGACGGTAAAGTGGGCTTGCGCAAGGTTGAGTCGCGAATGTGCTTATCTGGTCGCATTTGTCGGGCGAGCGATGTATGAGCCTGTCAGCTCGCAGGACAGCCCAGGAAAACAGGCAAGCTGGCGACGTACGCGCGCCTCGCAGGAGAACCGCAGCGCGACGAGCTCGTCCGGCGAGAGGTTCCGTATGTGATGCCTGAACCCGCAGGTTGGCCTCATGCAGCGGGCAAAGAAATGGTAGTAGCAGGGCGGAGGAACCATGTGCTCGAAGTCCTGCAAGGCCGGTGAAGTCTGGCGTGAACGCAGTGCAGGAGCCGCAAGGGTCAAAAGTGCAAGCTTACGTGGTAGGCAATCGACTGGGCTTGATTCGCCGGCTGGAAGCGGCGTCGGTCCGAGCGGTTGCCGTTTTTTTCGGCCGGCGAAGGAGCGGTGCGGTCCGGACGAGGCGCGGGCGAGATGGACGCTTCGGCTGGTGCTGGGCGAACGGTCGACGCGGGCGGGGGTGGTCGGCTTGCCTCTGGAGGCTTGCTGATTGGATCGGGGCGCGGCGGGGGCGGCGGCACGCGGACGTGCGACAGTGGTGACCGAGGTCGAACGGAAGTCGGTGACGCTGAAGGACCGGTTGACGCCGCTGCGGGTTGTGGCACGCACGCCGCCTCGCTGTTGCGGGTCTCGGGATCATTCACCGACCTCATGGCGGGCTTGGAGGGGGACGCTAGCGCCCTTGCATCGGTTACCGCGTCAGAAGGGCCAAGAGGTCCTAAAATGGCGGAGGTTTGGAGTGAAGGAGGGTCCTCGCGACGCGCACCGCCATTTGAGGTTTCCTTGTTCGGGTCTGCCGCCGCAGCCGCCGTCGGCACTGGAGGCCGCCTACGAGGGTCTGTCGGTCGTGCTACGACTCCCGCGGGCTTGGCTGAGAGCGCAGGCGAGATGGGTCGGGACGGTGGAAGGACTGCTGGCGGGGCTCGCTCGTAGGAGGCTGGCGCGGAGGGGCGGAGGGCGGCGCGCGCGGACGCGGGCGGCTGCGAAGAGGCGGGGACGACGACGTGTGGCGGCGCATCGAGCTTCTGCGCGGTGGATGGGAGTTGCGAGAGCTGGAGGGGATCGCGTGAGACGTCGCGCTGCGTACTAGCCACGGTGCGCGGGGGGGAAGAAGGGCGAGCAGGTGCAGGGGGGTCGACCAGGAAAGTGCGCATCAGTGGCGACGAATCGTCTTGAGATGCAGCAGTTGACGGTCTCGCAGGTGGCTGGACACCAGGCGCCGCAGGTTGGGACTGCTCGAGGAGAAAGAGCAAGGGTCGGACGCTGCGCGGACGAGGGTAAGAGAAAGCAAAGCAGCGCACCCTGGGCGCAGGTGTCGCAACTAGCGCAGGTGTCGACCGCTGGACAAACTCGCCCTGGAGCGCACGCTGCACGGTGTCGAGCACGCACTTGAGCCTAGAACAGCGCGAGCGGCGAGCAAGCAGGTCAGGCAAGCCGTCCATGACAGTACGCGACAGCCTCAGCCGGCAAACGCACCCTTCATTCTCCCGCTCGAGCGCCTGCTGCCGCCGGTCCGCTTCGTCGATACGCTTTGAAAGCGCCGTCACGCGGTCAACCAGCAGTTTGGCGTCGCGTAGGAGCTCACCATTGCTCTGCCTGCGAAGCCCTGGTGAGCGCGGGCTGAAAGCAGGAGCGGGAGCACCGACCAAAGGGCCGCGAGCTCGACGGACACGCCCATCGCGGGCGGGCGACGGTCAAGGTGATGGCGCAGGGGTGCTTGAGGCTGCTGGTCTGCCTTCGGGGCTGGTTGAGCAGGGCAAGTGCCCATGGACGTATCGGGCGAGCGAATGGCCTGCGCGCGCGCCGGAGACGAGCAAGGCGCTGAGCCTGAACCGCATCCTCGCCTGCGTCCACGCACCTGCTTCCGAGCGACACGAAGGTCTGTCTCCCTGCGTTGCGTGCTCGGCGGGTGCTCGGGATGTTGACTCTGCTTTCAACCTGCCGGATCGGTGCCTTCCCTGGTGTCCAGCAGCTCCTCCCCCTCGCGGTCCTTCCCTTTTCCCAGCACGCCCTCCTCCCTTGAGGCCCTACCCGCCCCGACGGCAGCACCCGCCAAAGCTCTAAGACAAGCGCAATGATCCTGCTCGGAAAGGAGCTTGCCGACAAGGCGCTGGTCAAGGTGTGTTACGCCTGCCTTTCCTCTGCTGCGTCGCGTGGTCTGCTCCTTCGCGGCTTCAGCTGCTTCGAGCATGCCTGCAGATGGCTGTCACCCCCAAGGACGCTACTGACACTCCCTTGCCTTTTCTACGCTCCTCCCTCTTTTCCGTGCGCTCGTATGTCCGTCGCTCGCGTCGTCTGGCCCTCCGAACCTTCCTTCTCCTCTGCACCGCTACCTGGCGACCCCGCTGTAACCTTGCTCGTCCGACCTCCGTCGTCTCCCTATGCCCGCCTTGCAGAAGGAGCTCCGAAAGTTCTTCGGCATCGGCCTCAACAACGCGCCGCTCGTTCTCGCACGTCTGTCGATCCCGAGACGGTCGTACGTCGAGGAGCTGACGGAGGCGCAGGTCGCGGCGCTCACTGCGTTCCTCTCGTCAACGACCGTCTCGGACCTCCCGCCCCGGACGCCCGTCGTTGACCCGCTCGGTCAGCGCGAGCTGCTCCCCGGCGAGAAAGAGCACATGAGCATGCAGGAGCGCGCGGCGAGCGACTGGGGGCGCAAGACGCTCGTCGAGAGCGAGCTGAGGGGAGAGATCAACGGAAACATCCGCACGCTCGTCGACATTGGCTCGTACAGGGGTCGTCGGTGCGTCTCTGTTCTTGACCTGGCTCTGTGGTGCAGCACAACTACGTTTGCTGACGATGGAGGTGTCGCCTCGATGCACACGCAGTCACCGTCAGCACAAGCCGATGAAGGCCAGGTCGAAGCACAACGCCTCGACAGCGCTCTCGCTCAACAAGATCCGCCGACACTACTCGACGTGCGTCCTTTACGTTTCGCTTCCGTGTTTTCCTCTTGCTAACTACGGCTGCGTTGCAGGTCGACGGGCGCGTCGCCATCGAGCGCTTCCAGCTCTGCCTTCACCCCCTTCCGCTCGCTCTTTTCGTCCCGCTTCCGCGCACTCTAGATGCCCCTTCCGTCCTACTGCATCTGTGAAAGCGCATGGGGATCACGTCGCGAACGTGAGCGCCGTCTCGCGCACGCGCAACCTGGCCGAGCGCTCGCCAGGCCACTCGAACGTCACCCACTCGAGCGAGGCGAGCGTCGTCATGTTCCCTGCTCATCTCAATGGCCGTCAGCTCTACCCTGGCAGGAGACCCGCCGCTTGGCGACAAGGAGACAGAAGGACGCACCCTCATCCCCGATGTGGAAGTCGTATGTCTTGAACGGCTCGCCAGGCGCTCCTCCCTGCCGCGGCGGGACGCCGACGTTGAAGAGCGACGTGAAGCTCATCCCTGTCTTCCAGATGACGACCTTGCTCTCCTCGAGGCTAACGGTCACGCTGATTGTATCGAATGAGCACGGCGGTCAGCGCGGCGCAAGGGAAAAGGGGGGGGGGGGGGGGGGGAGAAAAGGCCCCCCCCCGCGGGGGAAGAAGGGGCCTCCCGTTATTTTTTTTTTTTCCCCCCGGAAAAAAAACAGCCGCCCCCCCTCTTAAAGGTGGTAATTGTGGCTGGGGGGGGGGGGGGGCCCCCATCACCCCAAAAGGGGGGGGGAGAGGGGGGGGGGGGGGGAAACAACCCCCCCCGCGCTTGCTTTATACACCACTCCCGACCCCACGAGACGGCC
>MVAM01000215.1:0-27559 GCA_014825675.1 Cystofilobasidium ferigula
GCGGGCGGACGGCTAGGGGGGTGATAGTTGGGGGGGGGGGGGGGGGGGGGGGGGGGGTGGGGGGGGGGGGGGGGGGGGGGGGGGGGGGGGGGGGGTCGGTGATGAAGGTAGAGCGACGCGCGGGGGGTCAGGTCGGAGCGACAACGGTGCGCGCGAGAGAGAGGGGGGAAGGTAAAAGAGACGGACCTGCGCGGGGGTCGCGCTGGAACATGCCGGCCATGATGAGGGAATAGGAAAGGAGGGTTAGAAGGACGCGACAGGACAGGACAGCTCCAGCTCCAGTGCGGGCGCTCGTTTCATTCAGACTCCGCCCCCCCGGGTGAGTCCCCTCCCCCCCCCCCCCCCTGCCTGCGCGTCGTCGCCGGGTGAGTAGCCTCTCTCCCGTTTGCGACAGGGCCTCCCATCGATCTCGACTCCCTTGTCCCCGGACAGCCCTCAGCCACCACGTGCGTCCCGTTGGAGCAGCATCAGCACGCCAGCCCACCCCCCCCCCCCTCCTCGAGGCACGCCCGCAGCCCGTCGCCCCTCCCCCCCAAAGCGCTCAGGGTCGAGACCCCGCCCGCCACGTCCTGCAGGGAGTCTCGAGGCCATGCTCGTCAGGCTGCCAGTCACCCCCGCTCCCTCTTCTCGTCGCCCGTAGCTGCTGCCCGTTGCCTTCCCCCCCTCCCCATCACCGTCGGATGCCCTCCGCCTTCTTCCTCTCCCTCCTGCCGCTGCCCTTCACCTCGGCCCTCGCTCGCAAGCAGACTTCCACCGGCGCGCCCCGCCATGCCGTCAGCGCCTCGGCCAACAGCGAGCGCATGTCGGTCCGGTCGCTGCTGGCGCACTGCTTCGCCGCCCACGGCCGGCACGTCGCCGCCAACCAGATCCGGGTGCTGCTCATCTGCAGCGTGGTCATGACGACGCTGCTGTACCCGGCGCTCGCGATCCACTACGAGACGGTCAGCGCGTCGGCCAACCCGAGCGCGACCGACCGCCCGCAGAGCCTCGCGCTGACGCCGCTGCTCCGGCCGCTCTTCTCGGCCGGCTCGGACGCGCCCGCCGGCCTTGGCGGCTTCCCATGGCAGACCGGCGCCGACGGGCTGGACGAGCTGGCCGGGTGGACGCTGCAGATGCAGCCGGAAGGCCTGGAGGACGGCGTGCGGCTCGAGACGGTCTGGGTCGGCGAGGTTGCATCTCTGCGGCAGCCTTCGGCGCCCGCAGCGCTTGAGGGAGGCCGGTTCGACCCATCGGGCCTCATCACGGGTCTCTCGCTGCGTGATGGCTCCTTTCCCGGTCCTGTCCAGTGCTACCCCTCTGGTGCCGCTGGCGGGCCATGGGTCGCCGTCTCATGCGCCTTCAAGCCACCCGTGACGGGCAGCTGGGACGACGCGGCTTGGCTGCGCGCAATCGACGCCGCTCTCACGGGCACGCCGCACGCCATCTACGGCCGCTCAACCTCCAACACGGCACACTACCTCGCCAACCACACCTCCTCAGCACCCTCCGCGGCGTCGCTCGACCGAGTCCCACCTGTCGCTCCCCACAAGCCGCCGCCGCACCCCGTGCTCTTCCTCGCGCGCTCGCTCCTGCCGTTCCCGGTCCTCGCGCTCTACTCGTTCCTCTTCATATGGTCGACGCGATCCCTCCAGCACTTTACGCAGATGCACAACCGCATCGGCGTCGCATTCACGTACGTCGTCGAGCTCGCGGCGAGTACCGTGCGTCCTTGCTTTCGCACTGTCCTCCTCTGCGTCTGTCCCCCGGCGCGCGGTTGCCGAGGCTGAACCCGCTCCGCCGCGGTCATAGACTTGCTCGGGCAGCCTGTGCGTCATGCTCGGCTGGAAGCTCGAGGGCGTGCCGTGGTTCCTGCTGCCGTTCGTCATCACCGTCGTCGGGATGGAGAACATGGTGCACGTCGTGCGTCCCGTCCGCCTCTCGCTCTTCCTTTTCTCACAAAGCTGATCATGAAGGGGCTCCCGGGGGCGCCAGACCGAGGCCATCGTCACCACGCCGGTGCACATGACGGTGCGCGAGCGGCTCGGGCTCGGGCTCTCGCACGCCGGACCGCGGATCACGTTCACCTCGCTCGCAGACATCATGATCCTCAGCATCGTCGGCGCCGTCGCGGGCGAGAAGGCGGGCGTCGTCAAGGTCCGTCCTTGCCTGCTGCGCTGCGCTTGCCCTTTTTCACTGCCGGGCAGGCTGACCTCCACTTGCTCGGGCGTGGTGAAGGAGTTCTGCCGGTTCGCCATCATCGTGCTGGTCGCCGACTGGTTCTTGCTGTTCACTTTCTTCACAACTGTCATCTCGATCGACATGCAGAGGCTTGAGGTGCGCACGCTTTCTCTGTGCCATCCGGTGCGTCACGCCTGACGACCTGCCCGCGCGCACAGCTCGCCGACGTCCTCCGCCAGGGCAGCCCCACGACGCCCCAGGTCCCGTCCGACAGCACCTTCCACCCGGAGACGACGCCGCCGAGTGCGCTGGCCGCGCCGCGCGTGCGCCGCCGGCGGCGCTCGACCCGGCCCGCGAGCAAGACGTCGTCCGAGGTGCTCGTGTCGGGCTTCCAGGCGATCCTGCGCGCGCGGACGGCGCGCAACGGGAGCTTGATGGCGCTCATGAGCTTGCTCGTCGGGCTGTGGTACTTCTACGCCGGCGGCGGCCGCATGGGCGGGACCGCGGGCGGGGCGGACGGGGCGCTCGCCCCTGGTGATGATGGGCCGGTGCTGCCGCTGCAAGGGCCGCTTGACCCTGCAGCGCTTTGGAGGCATCTGAACCCGAGCAACCTGCCCTCCATCGGACTCGCCGTACCGGCGCCCATCGCGGTCGTCGTCTCAACCCTGCCCGGCCAGCCTTCGCCTTCCGCCTACCTGGCGTCCTTCCGCACGCCGCTGCGGTCCGTCTTCAGCGACCGCGCGCCCGCCACGTGGTTCCTCCAGGTCGTGTGCCTGCCGATCGCAGCGACGACGTTCGTCGTCTACCTCATCCTGCGCTACCTGCTCAAGGACGCCGAGCTGCTCGACGCGCAGCGCGACCGGCTCGAGCTCGGCGAGGAGTGGGACGACGAGGGCGGCTCGGGGGCAGGCGTCGACGGGCAGGGACAGGTCCCGCAGCCGACCATGCGGACGCTGCCGACCGCGCACCAGGCCGACATCGCGCTCCTCGCGGCGTGCGAGAGCCGGCTGTTGTCGGTCGGGTTGGACGGGATCGCACTCGTCTGGAGCGTGGACGACCCGGCGGCGGGCGTGCCGCTACCGCTGAACCTGCCGGACGACCGCGTGACGCACGCCGCGCTCGACAGGAGCGGCCGGTACTGCGCGCTCGCGACGGCCAAGGGTGCCGTGCTCGTCTGGCTGCTCGGGGCGGGGTTCGCCGCGCCGCAGGCCATCCCCTTCCCGTCCTTGACGGCCGAGCGCCCGGCTGCCGCGTCGGCGTCCATCTCGAGCATCGAGTTTCTGCCGCCCTCGCCGTCGGCGACGGCGGACGGCAGCCCGCCCTCCGTCGCGACGCTCGTCGTCGTGCGCGAGAACGGCGAGGTGGCCGAGCTCAACTGCCGCCAGGCGTCGGTCGCCGTCAAGCGGGCGGGCACGGCCGATCTGGCCGTCCGCGCGACGCCGCTGTGGCGGGCGCGGAAGGACGAAGGTGGCGAGCTCGACCTCGCGCTGGCGGACGGGGCCGGTGCCGTGCGCGTCCTGCGGAGAGACGACGAAGCGCAGGCGTGGGCTGAGCGGCTGGCGATCCACCTCGACCCCGGCCAGCGCGTGTCCAAGGTCGCGTCCGCGCTCGTGCTGCTCGCCGGCGCGCCGCAGGTCGTACTCGCCGTGACGACGCTGGCGGGGTCGATCACGCTGTGGGACGCCAACGGCACGCGGCTGATCGCGCTCGACCCCAATCTGCGGCGGGTCGACCGGCTCGCGCTCGTCGACCGGGGCGTGCAAGAGTGCGTCGGCTGCGGGCACAAGAGGGACGGCTTCCTGCTGCTCGCGGCGAGCGCGGACGAGGCCGCCTTCTACCGCGTCACGCACGACGCACCCGCCGCGGCTGCGTGCGCCTGCCCGGCAATGCGGCGAAGCATGAGCACGTCGACGCAGCGGACGAGCCTCGACCGGCCGAGCTTCGACTCGTCGCCGGCGGCGGCGGCGTTGTGCAGGTCGCGCGGGACGAGCTTCTCCACCCTCGTCCCGCCCGTCTCGCCGTTGATGCACCGCCGGATCCCGACGTCGCTCTCGGCCGCGTCCAACCTCTCGGCCGACTACCCCATCGCCGGGCACGGCGGGCACCGGCGCCGGCTGTCGACGCGCGACAAGCGGGCGGAGGCCGAAGCGGCCGAGGAGCTCCTGCTCGACCCGGCGGAGCGGCGCGCGTGCGACGGCGACGACCCGTTCAGCAGCCATAGCTCGCCCGAGGGTCGCTCGTCCAGCCCGCCGGCGACACTGCGGTCCGTCTACCTGGGCGCGGTCTCGGTCCGCAAAGGCGCTTGGGACGTGCTGGACACCGGGCAGATCGTCGGCGTCGGCCGGCCCAGGCGGTCGGGCTCATCGTCGCAGGACGACGCGTCGAGCGTGCTCTCGTCGGCCGGGACGGGCTCGTCGTCGACGACAGCCAAGTGGCGCGTGTGGCAGGTCGATGCGCAGCGCCCGTCGAGCGGGCACGACCTCGCCATCGCCGTCTCCGACATGTTCAGCCTGAAGGAGGATGCGTCGGAGGCGGACCGGCGGGGGGAGTCCCCAGAAGGCGACGCCTCAGCGGACGGCGTCTCTGCCCTGCGGCGCCGGCGGGCCGCGCGCGTCAAGGCCTTCAGCCAGCAGGCGGCGCCGGTCGCGCCCGTCCTCTCCCACGCCGTCGTCTCGCCCCTCACCGCCGCCGGCGGGAACGTCGCGTTCGCCGGGATGGGCAACGCCCTCTGCCGCTTTGCCTTCCCGGCGACGGGCGCAGGCTCGGCGCCGCTGTCGGCGTCGCCGACGCCGGCGGTGGCCATGACCGCGTTCACGGCGTCGCCGACACCCCCTCGCCTACCGTGGCAGGGCCCGGACGTCCGTCGGCGGTGATGCGCAGCGTGCGTCGGTCGTCGTGCGCGCGCGCGCGCGCGCGTAGCGAGGGAGCTGGTTGCGCCGGTTCGGCCGGCCGGCGTGCCGGCGGCCGGGGAAGGGGATCCGCAGGTCGGACCCACAACTATGAAAACCCCCCTTTTGTCCAGATGGACTGCGGCCAGCGGTCCCGACGCCGGTACTGAGCCTGCCTGACCGATGTGCGACCCAGCTGCATGTCGAGGGGCTTCGCCCGAAGGCCCTGCTAAATCCAGCTATTGGTGCCGTCGCCTCCTCCGTCAGCCGAGTACTTACTTCTCCCGAACGGCTCACCACCACTTCAAAAAGCCAAGGTCCTTACACGATATCCCTCTCCTCAACTGTTCCCTACCCCTTACATTTCCTCTTACTTGCTAGCCATGTCGTCCGGACTTGTTCAGAGTGCGTCCCCCCCCCCTCCAAGCTGCTGCTTCGACACCCGCGAGAGCCCATCTCCTCGCGGCTGCAGAATCTCCCAACGCCGACCGTTGCTGCAGTAGTGTCCCTGACCTGCCGACCTGCCCTGTGGCGCAGGGTGCTGCACCACGCCGCCCGTCGAGGCTGACTACGCGCCCAAGGGCACGTACGAGGTGCGTCGTCGAGGAACGTTTCTGGAGGAACGAAGGCTGGAGCTGACCTGCTGCTCCCCACCCTCTCCCCTGTCGCAGACCATCGCCGACCTCAAGACGTACACCGTCGGCCCCTCGGACGCGAAGAAGCTCGTCGTCTACGTCTTCGACATCGTGCGTAGCCATCCTTCGCGGCATCTGTGCTGGCAGGCGAAGGGTTTGACATCGGCGTGCGCGACGCTCCTCGCAGTTCGGCGTCACCCCGCAGGCGCTCCAGGGCGCCGACCTCATCGCCGCCTCGGGCGTCAAGGTCTGGTTCCCGGACTTCCTCGACGGCTGGACCGCCGACGGCTCGCTCTTTGCACCCCCGTCGACGCCTGAGAAGTGCGTCGCTTCCGCGTCTGCGTGCTTGCGCCCCTGCGCTGACAGCCGTCCGCTGCGCGCCTCCGCACCGCACCGCACCGCACAGGCAGGCGACCATCGGCTCGTGGTTCGGTGCCGGCGGCCCTTGCTACGTCCCTCCCGCCGCCGAGAAGCTCGAGAAGGTCCTCGCTGCCGCCAAGGCCGCCGGCTTCGAGTCCATCGGCGCCATCGGTGCGTCTGCCCGGCGCTGGCTTCAAAACTCCCCGGCGTCGCGCCGGCCGGCCTGACCTGAACCTCTGTTGCTCCGACAGGCATGTGCTGGGGCGGCAAGGTCCTGATCCAGTCCAAGAACCTCCAGGCCAAGGCGTCGGTCCACCCGTCGCTGTTCGCCAAGGAGGACGTTGCGCTGCTCGAGGTGCCGACCGCGCTCTGGCCGACGGCCGAGGAGGACAAGGACGTGTTCAACCACATCAAGGCCGAGCTCAAGACGCCCAAGTCGTTCGTCGAGTTCCTGCCCGACCACCACCACGGCTTCGCCGCCGCCCGCGCCAACCTCAGCGAGGAGAAGGACCGCGAGGAGTGAGTTTTTTTGGGGGCTGCCTCGTCGTCCCCCTCTTGCGCCGCCCATTGACCCTCGCCCTTCCGTCTCCGCAGCTTCGCCATGATCTTCAAGAAGATCAACGCCTTCTTCAGCGAGACTCTCTAGGAGTGCTCGCTATCTCGTACCATCCTGTAGCGCCTATCCACCTGTAACACCGCCGGTCTAGACGATGCGTTGCAATTGCGCACGCGGTCCCCGGATAGATGTTGATCCTTCGGTACGTCGCGCGGCTTCCGTGCAGCAGCACAGACATCGATAAGGGGTCGTGAGATCGGGCGTAACTGGTCTAGATGAGACAGTCAAGGCGTGAAAAGCTGATAAGGTCTAGTACAACGAAAGCAGAGGGGTCTACGCGCCGTGCGGGAAGAGCTTGCCGAAGGGGTCTGCACCACGCGACATCGTCGTCAGCCGTTGTCTCTGCAGCTAAGTGAGCTTGTGAGAGGAAACGCACGCTTCAACGACCGCCGGCGCTGCGGCCTGTCCGAACGCGCCTCCCACCGCTCGATCTTGACGTCGTACACGCGCACGCGGGAGCCGGCGCCCGAGCCCGCCCAGCGCAGGCTGAGCCACTGCCCGACGGCGGCGACGTGCAGTGCCAGGGGCTCGTTCGAGACGGGCTGGCCCTCGCGCAACGTGATGCTGAGCTTGACGTCGATCAGGGCGGAAGAGGTGTTCTTGTTCCAGGGCCTGATGCCGAGCGGGGGGTTCGGGTCAGGGCGGCCTGCAGCAGGACAGCAGGTCAGCGGTCGAGCGCGTGAACGACTCGAGACAGTGCAACGCACCCGTAATGTGGACCGCGTGCTCGTGCGAATGATGCATCGAACTGCCCTGCGTGAACTGCAGCGTCTGCGTGTGGAAGCCGTATCCTGGCGGCTTCGACGTCAGGCCGTCCTCGTCATGGACGTGCTGCTCGATCGCATAGTGCACGAGGCTGTTTTGACGTACTCTCGTCAGCGCACGCGCATGTCTGAGCAAGGAAGGGGGAGGAAGCTCACGGGAGGAAAATGAGCGACTCGGGCTCGGGATCATTGGACGGGTTCTCCGACAAGTCCTGGCGGATGCGCATCTCGCAAATGGACGAGCCGCGGTCGAAGTCTAATTGGTCCACAAAGCCGACAAGAGCCTGCAGTGGAGTTCAAGACGTAGGTCGGCGGAGGGCGAGCAGCGACACGATTGCGGGAGACGCACGGCGGGATATGGCCGATTGAAGGCGTTGTAGGCGCGGCAGCCGGCCGTCAGCAGGTCATGCTGGTACTCGGGCCGCTTGGTCGTATCGACCTGCTTCTCCCAATCGTCCTTGCAGAAGATCGAGAAGTCCTCGCCGTTCTGCCGACCCGCGGACCATGATCAGCCTTCGTGCGGCGAGACGGAGGCGCGGAAGACGCACCCAGTTGTCGCCTAGCTCGTGCGTGTTGTCGACCCTGCCGCAGCACAAGCGTCCGTCAGCCAGAACGGCGAAGAAAGGAGCGCAGGAAGCAGCAGGCCGCACTTGTACTCCCACAAGAACCAGCCGAGCGCCTTGTCGCCCTCGCAGCCGGTCAGATTCTGGTCGAGCGCCTCCTCCTGCGCGGCGTACTGGTCGTCGTTGTCGCCGTACGCAAGCAGGCCAAAGAAGACGTCCTTGCGGCGGAAATCGAACGGCACGCCGGTCCTGCGCCGAGCACGAAAGTAGACCGGTTCCACGATCAGCTGTTTCCCACTGCTTTACTGACGCGCGACTAGCAAGGTGGGACGACGCACTCGCCCAGCACCGCCGGGTACGACTTGATTTTATCCGAACTGAGCCCTTTGTCCGGATGCGTGTCGCCGAGTGTGAGCGCGTGCATTTGACGCCGGATCGAACTCCGAATCGAGTCGCTGCCGATCTGGGGGATGTCCTTGGTCTGGATATCGCCCCGGAGCATGCCGACCGCGTCGCCGTTGAAACGGTGCAACCGTTTGTTCCTGCGGAGGCGCACAGGTGATCAGCTGAATCCGAGGGAAATACGCAGCAAGAGACGCACAAGAGGGTCAGACCCTGCGACCGCGAACTAGTCAGCACTAGCATTCGTCCCTCTCGGATAGGACGGGACGCACGTCGTAAAAGTGCGGCGTCAAGCAGCACCGTCCCCGCTGGTCCTCTTCGTCCAACGCAGGCGGCATCTCGAACACCGGCGGGTTGACGAACGTGATCCCCTGCGGCTGGTGCTCGCGGATGCGGCGGGTGAGCGCCTTCCACGGCGGGAGCCAGTAGTCCTGCAGGAAGTCGATGTCGTCGTCATCGACGCGTTTGCCGGCGGACGGGCGGGCAGCGAAATAGTCGGGCTTGAGCAGGTCGGCCGTCTTGGAGTCCCAGCTGGGCGTGACAACGGCGCTCAGCGCAAGTCAGCAATGCTCAAGCGTCAGTCGGCGCGAAGGCGAGACAGAAACGCACACGCCATGTTGTTCCCAGATGCACGACCCCAATTGCCAGCTCGCGTCGCGCTTCCAACCCCAGGGGGAAACGCCCTGCGGCTCATGCTCTGGGTCCAGCCAGCACGTGACGCCCTCCGGATCGACAACTGCGTGCCCGTCCTTGTGCGGCCCGAGCTGCAGCGCAACCGAGTTTCGACAATCAGCTGCCGACCTCGGTGAATCAAATGGACCAAGAGCGCTAGGCGAAGAGGAACGCACCTTGCCAAACCGATAATTGTGCACCTTAACCTTCTGACCCATACCAAGCATCAGCCCTTCAAACGGCGTCGGCGTCGGCCCGAGCTTGAGGCTCTGACTTTCCGGGATGGAGGACAGGTCGGAAATTTTCAGGTACCCTTGAAGCGGCTCGTTCCTGCAAAAGGACGGCGGAAAAAGGACACTGTCTGTCAGAACGGACCGGCACAGGCGAGCAAGGGAAGCAGTGGTCCGCACGCACATCGAGTCCCAGCCCATGACGCAGACATCGTTGAGATCGCCAGCATCCGCAATGGCCTTTGCGCTGCGACGTCCAAGAGGTGCAGCGTGCGTCAGCCAACGGATCGCACCCAGGCAGCAGAAGGAGGGGTGCTCGCACAGCGCGTCAAACGCATTCACGTAGTGCCGCTGGAGCCACTCCTGGATGTTGACGCCGTCGATGATGGCTTTCGGGGCGAAATCCTTGCCTGCGCGCGCGTCAAAGCAAGGTCAGATCACGCCGGCATGTGCGAGGTAATCAGAAGATGGGACGCACCTGCCCAGAAGAGGGTGAACACTGTGCTGCACGCGAGGCGGAACGCATCTAAGCACCGAGAGTATGACGGTCAGCCTCCCTCACCCTACCTTGAGCAGCCAAATGGCAGAACGCACTCGTCTGCCAGACCATGCCCGGCCACTTCTCCTCGGGCGTCCGGTTGTCCCGCCCATTCCACAGCCCGTGGATCAGCGCCGCTTGGCCGGCTGTGAACTTCTTGGGGTCGAGCCCACACGCGTGGAGCGTCCAGTAGGGCGCACCTGAGCCGCCCGTTGCGCGCGACCACTACAGGAGCAAGGAGGTAGTGAGAGGGACGTCAGGTCCTTGCGCGTAGAGCATGACTGAAAGACAGGAACGCGCGCAATCCTGATGCGGGTCGATAACTGCGCGAGCAAAGATGGGCTGTCAGCGCCTGCAAGATCTCATCTCGCCGTCGCTACATCCTCGGCGGGCCGGCAAAAGAGAGCAAAGATGGACTCACACACGCGCAGGCCGGCCTCCTTGAGCACGCGCAGCAGCCGGACAACGTAGTCGAGGTATTCTCTGTCGTACTTGCCCCTATCCGCCCGCACATGTGCGTCAGCCTTGGTCCTTCGACCTCCCCTTTCTTCCAGAGCCAGCTTCGGAAAACTGGGGAGAAGGGGGAGGGACGTACGGGCCCGCATGCTCAATCGCCTCCCAGATCACCGCGAGCCTGACAGCGTTGAACCCCCAGCCCTTCAGGCGGGCGACGTGCACCTCGAACTCCCGCGTCTCGTCCGAGAGGTCCAAGGGCGTGTTGACGAACGAGATGCGCGCTGCGGTCGCCAGGTGCGAAGGGAGGTCGAGGTGGTGCGCCGCGTCGTGCGTTGCTGCGCGCCCGCGAGCGATCAGCCACGAGGACGCTCACAGCCAGGTCGGAGGGCTAGAGCAGGGGCTCACGGGAGTTGAGCGGCACTTTGGCGGACAGATTCACCCCGCGCAGGATCACCGTCCGCCCATACCGATCCCTGAGGCGCAGGGGAAGGAGGATGGCAGCAGGGCGGGCGCACGCAGCAGCCGGGCCATCGAGATCGTCGGCGGGGCAGATCGAGCGTCGCGAGCAACAAGAAGGAGAGGCAGAGCTTCAGCTGTGCTCGTGAGCGCGGAGAAGAGCGTCGAGCTGCCTGCGCGCGCCAGAGAGCAGGCGATGGCTCGAGATTGGAGCTAGGGTATCGACCAGCTCAGACGGCAGAAGAAGCAGCCAGCAAGGAGGGGGTTCGAAGGCGCGAAGCAGCTGCTGGCCGGGGCTCACTTGAATGCCCGTTTCTGTGTGTCGAGCTTGTCCTCCGCCCCCGTGTCTGCGGTGTTTTCCTCCGTCGTCGTTGCCATGGCTCGGAGTGCTGCTCAGCGGCGGTCTGCGGGTCGTCGGTCGGTCGAGGGGAGGGGGAGGAGGAACGGTCTCCCGAGGAGCTGCCTCCGCTGCTTTGGTGCGCGCCGCGCCCCGACGCCGACGCCGCCCACGTCACCACACGCGATGCCAAAACGGCAACAAGCTGTCTTCGATCGTGCACGAGCTCGTTCTCGAATCGAACGTCGTCCACGCACTCTGATCCCCTGGTCGGTCGCTCGCAGAAAGACAAGAGGCAAGGGGATCGTCGTCAAAGAGGAATTGAAGATGCAGTCCGCAAGCAAAGAGGTTCCGTTACGGGCGCGATGGAGAACACAACGGGGAAGGGGGGGCAGGGGGTCTAGTTCACAAATCGGGGGAGGGGAGTCGCTTTTGTGCACGCGCGAAAGGGGAGGGTCGAGCTGAGGGACAAAAGATTGAGAGGAGAGGGCCGGGCCGAGAGGTTCTATGTACAAAGTAAGAGCGAGCAGACTTAGAGGGGTGTAAGTGTAGTACGAGGGAGGAAAGGGGGGGGGGGGGGTTCGTCAACAGAGATGAGAAGGAGGCTGGAGAACACAGAAAGGGAGATCAAACAAGACAAAGGCGGCGAGAGGAGGTCCGCGCCCTTCAGCGCAGCCCCGCCCCCTGTTGTTGTTGCTGCTGCTGCTGCTGCTGTTGCGGCGGCTGGCCGAGCTGCTGGTACTGGTGGTGTACGTGCGCCATCTTGCCCGTCGGGTTGCCGTTGGCATCGACCATGCTCGCGCGCTCGATCAGGCCTGCGAGGATCGACTGTCGGCGTGCGCGATGGCGGGTGTCAGTGCTTGCAAACGAGAAAGCGAGAGCAAAGGAGAGGGAGGAAGACGCACCATCGGCACAAGGACGAGCGGCACCGTGTTCTGCTGCTCCTCGGGTGGGCGCGGGTCCCACGTCAGGTAAGGCAGCGGCATAGGCACGTGCCCCTGCTGCTGCTGGTGAGGTTGCTGTTGTTGCTGCTGCTGCTGCTGCTGTAGCGGTGCGTGTGCGTTGCCGTGCGCGAGCGGGAGGGGAGGGGGCGGCATCGACCCTGCTGCGGCGGCGGCGGAAGATGCGCTCGCGGAAGGGAGGGCATGCGGCGATCGCACGCCGCGCGGGGAGGCGAGCTGCGCTGGGGGGCGCGAGAAGGACGACTGCTGCTGCTGCTGCTGCTGCTGCTGTGGACCGCCTGCGAAGCTCGGCTGCTGTGGTGGCGGTGCCGGGTGCGGGTAAGCCGCCGCCGACGACGACCCTGCGCCGGCGTTGAGCGAGTTGAGCATCGCCTGGGGCGACCGCTGCGCCTGCAGGCTTTGCTGGAGCGCGTTGCCCGCCGAGGCGAGGGACGTGCTCGGGCCCGCTGGCGAGCGCAGATATTGCGAGGACGGCGGGCCGGGCTGGGACGTCTTGCCGCCGGCGCCGGTACTGCTGCTGCTGCTGCTGCTGCCGTTGTCGCCGAGATGGGCGCTGGCGTTGTCGGATCTCGCCGGAGGCGGGGCGACGTCGACGACGGGCGGCGGCAGCGGCGGCAGGTCGTCGTTGTCGAGCATCGGCGGCAGGTGCATGAACAGGTGCTTCTGCGGGCTCGGCGGCGCGCTGAACAGGCCGGCGTCCCACGCGCCGGTGAACACGGGCGAGTTGAGCGCCGTCGGCGGGAGGGACGCGCTCGGGTGGTGCAGCGACGCGAGGAACGACGTCACCCACGTCGGATTGTCGTTCTGGTCGAGCTCCTCGTGCGGGTGCGATGGGAAGTGCACGTGGTGCGACGGCGGCTTGCCGCTCGTCCCGCCACCGCCGCCGCCGCCGCCGCCGTGCAGCGCCGACGACAGGCCGCCCGCACCGCTGCTCCCGCCTGCGTTCGCGTGCCCGCCGCCCGCACCACCGGCAGCCGAGTGGAACCCCGCCGCGTGCGCGCCCGCGCCGTTCCCGGCCGACGGCGCGAGGTGGGGGTGGTCGGACGCCGGCGTCGCGAACGACTCGTTCGAGAGCGAGCTCGGCGAGATGCCCGACGGCGAGCTGCCCGCGCCGTTCGCGCCGCCCGCGAACGCGGCCGCCGGGGACGAGTTGAGCGAGCTCGCGCTCGCGAGCGACGACGGCGTGTTGCCATGCGCAGACCCACCGCTGCCGCCGGCCTCGCCCTCGGCGAGGAGGCGCGCGATCGGGTCGTGCGGATTGTCGCGATGCAGTTGCTGCTGCTGTTGCTGCTGCTGCTGTTGCTGGCCGAGACTGAGTCCGCTGCCGCCGAGGCCGGCCGCACCGTCGTGGTGGACGAGGCTGAACAGGCTCTTGCTGCCCTGCCCGCTGCTGCTGCTCCCCCCGACGCCGGTGCCGCGCGAGCCGTTGCGCTGCGACTCGACGGCGCTCAGGCGGGCGCCGAGGTCCTGCGAGAAGAGCATGCCGGCGTGGTCCTGCCCGCCCATCGACGCCGGGCCGCCAAACAGCGCCGTTCCGTTCTGCTGTTGCTGCTGTTGCGAGGACGAGCCTGGTCGCGCGTCGCCAAGGCCGCCGCCGCCGGCCGAGTAGTGGTCGGCGTACGACGGCGCAAGCCCGCGCCCGCCACCGCCACCGCCGAGCGGGTTGCCGAGCGAGCTCGACTGCTGCACGAGGTGCTGCAGCGCCGGGTTGTGCTGGCTCCGGAGCATGCCGCTCCCTGCCGACGACGGCGGGTCGAGCGCGCTCCCGCCGCCGCCGTTGTTCGAGCCATCGTGGTGGTGCCCGCGCGGGTGCAGGAAGTCAAACGGCCCGCCGCCGCCGGTAGAGGGCGAGTGGAAGTGATGCAGCGACGTCGAGCCGTACGGCGTCGGGATGCTGTCGCCGAACGGGTGCGCCGACGGCCCGCCGAGGCCGCTGTGCGCCGCGGACGAGGACGACGGCGTGCCGAGGCTGCCGTCGTCCATGTGGACGTCGTCGCCGCCGCCGCCGCCCTCGCCCGCCTGGTAGCTGACGCTGCGCCGTCCTCGGCCGCCGGCAGGGTGGCTGCGCGTGCCGCCGGCGTTGCCGCCCGTCTTGCGCTGGCGCTCCTCGAGGTCGAGCAGGTTCGAGTGCACTTTCTCGTCGCCCTTGAACTTGCGCCAGCGGTTGCGACAGCACAGGCCTGTCCGGCCCGGGATCGACTTGGCGATGTGCTGCCACTTCGGGCCGTTGGTCTCGAACAGGTGCAGCAGCTGGTCGTCTTCCTCCTTTGTCCATGCCTTGCCCTGCAACGTTGCGCACGAGACGTCGGTCAGTGAGCCGCACGACGTAGCCCTGCAGCACAGCAATCTGCCTGCCAGAGAGCGTACCTTGGATAGGCTCGGGTCCAACACCTCCTTCCACCGTTTCGCGCACTGGTCATCCTTCCTCCCAGGGATCATCTGAGCGATCTGCAGCCGGAGCATGCGCACGACCCTCGCACTCGGCGTCAGCGCTGCAGCCCCCACGGGAGCTTCGGCCGGCGCGGATGGAGGGACGCACCTTGTACCAGATGGGCCCGAGCTCGTCCAGCCCCTTGAGCAGCAGCGCGTCCTCCTCCTTCGACCATCTGCCCTTCTTGAGATCGGGCGCGAGCGAGTGGAAGTAGCGCTTGCGACAGTCCTGGCAGCGAGAGAACAAAGCGAGAAGGTCAGCGCAGATGCCGGAACAACGCGAATGCTGCGGCCAGGCCGAGGTCTCCAACGGCAGTCGGACGGGCAGCGGGAGGTTGGGGGGTGGGGGGGGGGGACGCACCTTGATGTTGCGGCCTTCTAGCGCGGCGGCGACGATGGGCCATCTGGTCGAGCGCAGGCGCACGCAGCAAGCAGGCAAGGGACCTTTGAGTCAGCCCAGGACATGTGCGGTGAAGGGAGCGTGTGGGACCCACTTGGAGTCTTTACCGCGTTTGCTGCCTGTGGGACGGCGCCGTCGGCGGAGTCCGTGGGGGAGGGGTGTTCGGAGACGAGCGAGCGAGGACGAAGGGCGAAGCGAAGATGTCAGTCGGATGGTTCCCAGAGGCCCCCCTCTCCCCTCCGCACCGGTAGCCCGAAACGAAGGTGCGTACGCGCGCCCTCCCTCCCTCCTTTCCTTGCTCCGCGCACACCAGCAGCGCTCGACCGCCGTCAACAGGACGGAGAGGAGGAGAGGACGCCCGGCGCGCATAGCCGACCCGCGCTGTCTCATGGCCCCCCTTCGAACGCCCGCGCCCTTCTCCCCGCCACCTGCTCTGAGGCCACCCAACCCCCCTGACGTGTCGCGAGACCGACGCTCTCTCTCCCCCCCCCTTTCCCTCCACCCCCTCCTCTCTCGTGCGAGGCGCAGGCCCAGGACGGGACGCACCGTGGATGGCGACGAGCTTGAGCAGGAGCGCGTCCTCCTCGGGCGTCCAGAACACGCGCTCGCGGTAGGGCTGGTTGGTCTTGGTCAAGGTCGAGGGCCCGGCTGCGGCGGAGGGGTCGGGCGGCATGCTCGGGCGGAGGGGGGGGGGGGGGAGATGCGGTGCGGTGCGTGCGTGTGTGCGTGTGTGTTGTTCGCGTATGTATGTCGCTTAGCGTGTGCGAGGAGGGGAGCGGAGGGGGAGCGGAAGTGGACGCGGGTCTGGGTCGTTCTGGAGAAGGACGAGGAGCGGCGAGGGGCGACGGTGGGGGATCGAGGGTTACTAAACCCGCCGGCCGGGGTTCCCCGCCGCCGCCGCGCGCAGCAGCAGCAGCAGCAGCACCGCCGCCGCACCACGCCCTGGGAATGCGCGCGCAGCACCGTACCACGCCCTGGGAATGCGCGCGCAGCACCGTACCACGCCCTGGGAATGCGCGCGCAGCACCGTACCACGCCCCTGGGGTCCGTCGGCCCTCGCGCAGCACCCACCGCACCACGCCCTGGGAAGCCGCCCGAGCGACCAGGGACGACGGGCCAGCCGGCCGGGGCGAGTCTCCCAGGTGCTCGCGCTTGCACGACTCCGCCCTCCTACTACGCGGGTCTCGTCTGCCGAAGCCCTTGTTTCCCTCCCGCTTCTTAGCACGCCTCACTGTCGCCCCCGACCTCCCAACCGAGCTGCCGCCGCCGCCCAGCTCGCGCCCCGCTGCTGCCGCCCTGGAGGCGTGCGAGCACCTTGCTCCCTGCTCGCAGGTTGCACAGCCGGCCAGCGGGGGTGTACGTCGACGAGGGGGCTGGTACGGGTCGCCATTGGCTGACAGCGAGGGTTCCAGAGACGGGTCGGTCGGTCGTGCCCCCTCCGTTCTGTCCGCCCTCCAGCTGCGCCAGGTTGGGCTGCCCGATGACCAGGCTGCCAGCGGATGACAAAGCCATTAGGCTTGCTCCTTCCCCTTCCTGAAGCTTGGTATACGAGGCAAGCTAGGGGGAGGGGGGGGGCGGTCGCTGCTCATGCAAGAGCTCTGTGCATCGGTGATGCGGGGCGAGAGCGCAGCGGAGGAAGGCGGCAGCCGGCGCTGAGCTGCTAGGAGGAGCAAAAGGCGGCGTGTATCCATGCGCGAGAGATTGTACAAGGGGGAGAGAGAACGTCTGGGGTGCAGGACGGAAGGATGGGGCCTGGGAAGATGACCGGGCCCGAGCGGAAAGGTTGCCCTGGAAACAAGTTGCTGCGCGCCGACCGCCCGCTTCAGCAGGAAGGACGCGACGAGCGCCGAGGGCCAGGGCGACGTACTGCAACGTGTCCCCATAGACGCTGCCCGGTGAGAGAAAGGGAGGAACGCCCTCCCCTTCGACTCTCTGACGGAACACGAGCGTATGGAATGGGCTTCAGGCGCGCGCTGCACGACCGCCCACAAGCCGCACGCACGCGCAGGACCACCGCCCGACAAAGCGTCAGTTCCGATTCCATCGGCGCGCCAGGGCCTGCCAGGAGAGACGACGCACGCTACCTCCCGTCCGCCGGACCAGCGTCGACGCCCTGCGCCGCCGCCGCTGCCGCCGCTGCTTCTCCGCCGCCCCGGCCGGCCAGCAGCGCCCTCTCCCGCTGCTCCGCCAGCTCGAGCCGCTCCTGCAGCTCGTCGAGCTCCTTTGCGAGCGCGCCCGTCGCGGTCCGCCTGCTCGCGCCGCAACCCGGGCGGGTGTCAGTCTCCCAAACCACTTCGAGGGGGACGGGCGCAAACTGCAGCGCGTGAAGGAAGAAGAAGAGATGGGGAACGGAGACGGACCGCTCTTCGACCTCCCGCTCGAGCGACTCCACCCCCAGCTCCTCCTGCGCCTTCCCCCCCTCCGCGCCTGACCGACCCGCCGCGGAGATCTCAAACAGGTCGCCCCAGCTGCCTCTGCTCGCGCCGGTAGAGAGCGAAGCCAGCCGGGGCGGTTGCTGCTGCTGCTGCTGCTGGTGGGGGTGGGCGGGGAGAGGCCGGCCGGTGAGGGAGGGGGAGGCGACCGCGCCCAGCGAGTCTAGCCCGCGAGAGGGAGCCGGCGAGGGAGCGTGCGACGAAGGCGGGGGCATGTCGCACTGATGAAGGGGCGGGAAAGGGGTTGAGGCGAGGAGAGGGAGGGGAGGGGCGGGTTTGCGAGGAGATGGCCCGGCGGTGCGCGCAAGGAAAGGGGGGGCCCGAGCGCGGGGGGCTGCTGCGCGGCGCGACGCGCCCCTGCCGAACTTTCGACCTCGCAAAGGATGCGATGAACCGTCACCTTCACCTTCACCTTCTCGCACGGGATGCCACGCCCGGGCTTGCACGTCGTCCAGCCCGTGCAGGACAGCCGCGTGTTCTCAGCAGACAGCAAGGTGCGGGGGCTGGCTGTTGGCTCCTGCTTTTTTCGGCGGGGATCACGCTTCGACCGTGTAGGCTCGGCCGCCCTGTGAAGGGCAGCGCGCGCCGGTGCGATAAAAGACAGCATGGTACAATCCCTGGCAGTGAAGAGTCCTGGCGACGCGAGAAGGGGCGCCGAGAGTCCGAGCGGAGCAAGAGGGATGGGGGGACGGGGGGACAAAGGGAAGCACGAGGGCGCGCGGGCGCGCGCGTGGGCGAGCGGGACAGGGGGGGTTTAGAATCCCTTGGCGTAGCTGCTCAAGTGGTATCGTGTCAGCCCTGCGAACCGACAGAGGTTTCCGGGCCGGCACGAGGGCAGAAGGGAGAGAGCGAGGGGAAGGAAGGAGGAACGCGGGCGAGGACGCACTTTCCTGCGGCGTAAAAGCCCTCGATCTGGCCGATGATGCCCTCGAGCGCCTTGAGCCACTCTCCGAGCTCCTTGTCGACTGTGCACCCACCAGCATCATAACGTCAGCTTCTCTCTCTGTGTGTGTGCTGCCGTAGAAGCGGAAGAAAGAAGGGCAGAAGGCGGGAGGGGAGAAGTGACAAACCGGTCGCGGGGTCCGAGCCGAGCTTCGGGTAGAAGTCCTTGCGGTACGGGCAGGCCTTCATCGCGAGCTACAGGGCGAGGAGAAGTTGCCTTGTCAGCCGGGGTTCCGCGTGCTCGCCCTCCTGTGCTGGCCGGTCCGCCAAGGTAATCTCATCGCCTCGCCCATCCAGTTCAAGGCGCGATGGCAGACCCAGCCAACCCCTCCATCCCCCCCCCCCCCGGCCTTGCCCTACCCCCCACACAGGTCACAGGACAGCCGGAAACACACCGAGAACACCGGTCGGACGAGGAACGAGTGGTACTGCTTGAGCGTGTTCTCGTAGCTCTTCGTGAACGACGCCGAGAGCTCCTCGGACGGGTTGGCGAGGGACGACTTGAGGCCAAGGGCAGTGAACTTGAGGGCGCTGTATTGGGCGGCAGGAACAGGAGGGTGCGCAGGAAGAGGGAGAGGGGGGACGAGGCAGGCTGGCTGTCAGCAGGGTGGTCGATTGATGCCTAGCGGCACCTGCGTCGCTCAAGCGCAGCGCCTCCAACCACGGCGACCCATTCGCGCTTCGCGAGGCGCCCAACACGAAGCGTGGACCCAAAGCAAAAAGTGCCGAACGCACCGCGTGAGCCACAGCAGGCCCTCGGTCGCCTTGCGCCCCTTGTCGCCGGGCTTCCCCTCGTTCTGGACGAGGTCCTCGAGCGTCGCGCTCTGCGCGGGCGCGGCGTTGAGGCGCTCTTGGACCTTCTGCTCGGCGGCGGTGGTATCGCGGTCGTTGCGTGCGAAGCAAAGAGAAGACCGAGGAGAAGGAAGGAGGGAGCGAGAGAGGGCGTCAGCGAGCGCAGCCGAGAGAAGGAAGCAAGGAGGAGACGAACGGCGATGTTACCGGTGATGTCGGCCTTGACGGGCGTGAAGGCCGCGTTACCAAGGACGTCTGCCGTACAGCAGGACGAGCGGGCGCGTAACGAGGGAGCGAGACAGGTGGGAGCGAGGAGGAAGTGCACCCGGGGGGCGGCGGCGGCAGCAAGCACAGGAGAAGCGATCAAACAGCGCGATCAGCCTTCAGTGCTTCCCCCCTCTCGCTCCTGGCAGAAAGCACAGCCAGGAGGAGCACGCACCAAAGATCTTGACGAGCCCTTCGGACGCCTTGAGGAACTTTGCGGTGTCGACGCCGGGCTGGGTGGGGACGTCCTGGAACTTCTGCTCGGCGCGAGGGCAGGGGGGAGGAGGGGGGACGGGCAGGCGGGGGTCAGCATAGAGTGGAAGGAGGGCAGGGGCGGAGGAGGGATGAAGGGAGACGGACGACGTCGATGGTGTCGAAGAAGGCGGCCATGGTGATGATGCGAGACTGAGGGAGGGCGAGAGAGATGACGGTCGGGAGGAGAGAGAGAGAGAGAGATGGGCCGGCGCAAGTGGCGGCGCCGATGAGTCGTGGGCCGAGAGACGGCAGAACTTGTCGCCGACCTCCACCTGCTCGGTTTCAGCCCTCGCCCTCCTCCTCCTCCCCCTTCCCCCCTGCAGCCTCCTCGCACACACGTCGACCCCCTCCCTTGCCACCCCCCTCCGCTCACACCTTCCCTTGGCCAGCCCGCCTCGCCGCATCGCCTCCCGGTCTGCCCACCCCCCTCCCCCCTCGACCAACATGTCTGCCCAGGTCGACCCCGCCCAGCCCGTCCCGCTCGCCCCGTCCACCTACCCCAAGGACAAGATCTCGATCGTGCGCCGTCCCCTTGCCTCTCCTGTCGTGCCTTGCCGGCCGTTGCTGACCCCCCTTGTCCTCGCACTTGCGCTCGACCTCTTCCCGCCGCAGCTCCCCGGCGCGAGCCCCAACCTCGACCACGCGACGTTCAATGTCAAGGACGAGGACCACACGCTCGGCAACGCGCTCCGGTGGATGGTCATGAAGGAGTACGTCCTCTTGTGCTCGTCCTCCAAGCTGGATAGCGGGGCTGACTTATTGAGCCGCCTTGCGTGGACGGCAGCCCGGACGTCGAGTTCTGCGGGTACAGGTGCGCCCCCCTGCCCCCCCCCCCCCTCCCCCCTTCTTGCCGCCAAAGTCTCTCAGCAGCAGAGCTTGAAGACTAACGCTGCTCGCGAACGTTTGGTCGAACAGCATGCCGCACCCGTCAGAAGCCAAGTTCCACATCCGGATTCAGATGTACAGTACGTTGCGCCCCCCTGCGCCCTCGGCCGTCTGCGCCTTCGCCGCCTACTGTGTTCACACCGGCGTCAGGGGCTGACGGCCGGGCGCGCGCTTCACTGGATTGACGAGGGACCGGTGCTGACAGGCTTTTTGCTTTCTCTTCTTCCTCTTTGGGTGCTCGGCTTGGTCGGCGTCCCTCGTTGCCGCTTGCTCCCTCTACTGCGCCTCTTTCCTCCTTGTCCCCTTGCCCTCGTCCCTCCGCCACTCGTCACCGACCTTTCTTCCCACCTCGTCCTCCGTCATCGCTCCTCTCCGCCCTCCGGCGCATTCTTGACCTTTCCCTTGCGCCATCGAACTGCGCCCCCCGCCCCCCTCCCCTCCTTTCCCCCTGCGCGTGCGTGCCTTGCGGCGACGCGAGCAGACGGCAAGTCGGCCGTCGCGTGCCTGCTCAAGGCGCTCGGCAACCTGCGCGCGCTGCTCTTGAGCATCAAGGACGGCTATGCGGATGCGCTCGCGTGCGTCCCCTTCTCTCTCGTGGCCTCGCTTCTTCCGCTTCCCTCCTTCCCTACTCTCTTCGCGCTCGGTGTTCCGCCGGCACTTCTCCTTGCTGCGCGAAAAGCTAACGCCCCTCCTGCCTACACCTTCCCTCCCTCTTCGAATCGACGACGGATGCAGGACCGACTCGTACGAGCGCGTGCAGGACGTCGACGTCCAGGCCGACGTCGCGGCGCTGCTGGCCCAGCACGCGGCGGACAGGGCGAGCGGGGCGGGGGCGATGGAGCTATGATTTCTTTGTCTCTGCTGCTGCTCTCGGCTGTGAGAATCGGCGCTAGGTCTGGGAGGACGGCGCGACAGGACGTCAGGAAGCGCTCTAGGAGGTCGCGGGTCGTTCAGCCCCAGTAGAGTCGGGCGCACCACCGCCGACCCTTTGCCGCGGACGACTACCGATAGTACTGCAAGCCCACACTCTTTCGAAGCGCGTACCCTGCGCGCCCGTTCGCCCGTCGGTCGGCGGTGGAATCAGGCGCCCACGCATGTGTATGCTGGATTAAGGGAGGACTCATAGCTCAGTCGAGTGTTGACGCGTGCGAGCGTCGACTGCATGGATCCGTCAACCACGACCCTTTGCCATCCCCCCTTCCTCTCCCCGTCGCTTCCTTCTCCGGCAGCCCACGAGCATGCCCCTTCACCCCCAGCAGTCGGACGACCCCCCGCCAGCGCTGCTCGTCGCGCGCCTGGTCGAGCTCGCCGAGCGGCACGCGCACGCCGACGCCGGCAGCCCGCGGACGGCGGTCGTGCTCGGGAGCGTGCTGCACTCGCTGATACTCTCCGGGGCTGGCGGATCCCTAGGACAGCAGCAGCAGCAGCAAGCAGACCACACCGGCCGGCTCCTGTACGCGCGCGCGCTGCTCCCGTCCAGCCCAGCGTCGGCACTGCACCTCGTCCAGCCCGCCGCGCTCGCGACGGGCGCTCCCGAGCTCGTCGCCGTCGCGCAGGAGGCGTGTGCGCGCTTGAGTAGATGGCGGGAGGGGGCTTGGGTCGGCGAGGTCGGGGCGCGGAGGAGGGAGGAGGAGGAACGGTTCGAGGACGGTGTAGCGTCGTCGTGTGCGTCCTCTTCTCCCTTCCCCTTGATCCTGCTCAACACCCGCCCTTTGACTGACATCCCGCTCACGACCGCCCAAACTCCAGCAGTCATGCGCCTGACCCACCCTCTCGCCTCGCATCAAGAGCGCAAAGCAGGCGCGCACGTCCGCCAAGGCACGCTCCACCAGCGCGGGCTCGCGCCGGCCCCTGCAGCGCGCGCGTTCGAAGCCGCGCTCGCGGAAGATCCGCTGTGCTGGGATGCGTTTGAGGGCCTGTGCGAGCTCGGTGCGTTCGTTCATCTTGCGCTTCGGTGCCGCTTGCCTTGTGGAGAAGGAGGCACGAGCGGCGCAGGCTGATCAAGACCCTCGTTGCTGCGCAGGCCACCCGCTCGACCCCGACAAGCTCTTCCCCCCTCTTAACGCCCCCCTCCCCTCCTCGCTGCTTCGCACGCAAGCCAGCACAAGTCCATCTGGTCCGTCCAGCGCGGGCGGGTCGTTTGCCGCTGTGTTGCAGGGGTCGAGTGCGGGTCCGGGGTCGCTTTCACAGGCTGCGCTCCTCCAGCAGCAGCAGCAGCAGCAGACGGCGTCGCCGCCGCCGACCCAGCAGCAGCATCTCCAGCATCAACAGCAGCAGCCGACGTTCCCGCTCAACCCGTCGTCGATCCACAACCACACGTCGCGCTCGTTCGCCAACCTCTCGCTCGCGCACCCGCACCAGCAAGCCTCCGGCAGCGCCGCGCTCGGCCTCGGCGGGACGGGCGCGCCGTTCCCGTCGAGTCTCGGCGCGAGCCGCGCAGACGCGGACGCAGGCGCGGACGCGGCTGGCGCCCAGGGCTCCGGGATGCCTGCGAGCAAGCGCCCGCGCGGGATCAGCGGCGCGCGCCCGGGCGGGGCGAATGGAAAGGGCAAGCCGAGCTTGGGCGGGGTAGCGCACCTCCAGCACCAGCAGCAAGGGGGGTTGTTCACTCCCGTACTTGGAGCGGCAGGGGCAGGGGGGAAGGAGGAGGAAAAGGTCGTGAGGAGGAGCTCGAGGCTGAGCACGCATGCCGCCGTGGGGGAGAGGCGATCCAAGGTACGCTTCGCTGTTGCCGTGCGCTGACATTGGGTATATGTGCCGCTGACGCCTTTCCTCTTCTTCCGCTTCATCGGTTCGCGTGCCTTCGCTGCGCCGACAGACCCTGCCGAAACGGAGGGCGCTCTCGCCGCCGTCATCCGCCGCGTCCGACACGTCGTTCGCCGACCCGCCGCACTCCCCCTCCTCTGCTACGTCCTACCCTCGTCTTTCACGCACGGGCACGCCCACTCTTCTCTCCAGCACGCTCTCCGACCCCTCCCTCGTCCCCGCGCCAGCACCCCTAGCGCAGCCCTCTCCCGCGGCCCTCCTGGCAGTTGACAACTGGCTCCTCGCCGTCCTCCGCTCTCTCGCGCGCGCGACGCTCCTCCTCTCGCGCTACCGGTGCAAAGAGGCGCTCGCGGCGCTCGACGAGCTGCCGATGGAGGTTGGGAGGGGCAACGTGGAGGTCTGTCTGCTGATGGGCAGGTGCTGGTTCGAGATGGTCGACTATGTCAAGGTGCGTCTGCCTGCATGAGGTGCCGCGCCATCGTGTGCTGGCGCGCAAAACTGACAACCAAGCTCCGCAGGCCAAGCGTGCGTTTGCCCAAGCGCGCGCGCTCGACCCGTACCGCCTGACATCGATGGACGTCTTCTCGACGCTCCTCTGGCATCTGCACGACCCGACCGCGCTGTCGTCGCTCGCGCACGACCTGCTCGCCGTCTCGCGCGAGGCGCCCGAGCCGTGGATCGCGCTCGGGAACGCCTTCTCCTTGCAGAAGGAGCACGACGACGCGCTGCGGTGCTTCCGGCGGGCTGCGGCGTGCGGCGCGGCCTCCGGCGCGGGAGGTTCGGCGGAGGGGGTCAGGGCGTACGCGCACACGCTCAGCGGGCACGAGGCGGTTGCGATGGAGGAGTATGACCGCGCGCTGGCGTTCTTCCAGCAAGCGGTCAGGATCGACAAGCGGCACTTCAACGCTTGGTGCGTCCCTATCACTCCCGCCCCCCCCCCCCTTCTTCGTCCTCGCAGCCTTCTTCCTGGACAGAGGTCGATTTCCTCTCCCCTTTTTCGTCTGGACGGCGGCTGACCCAGAGGTTGCGGACTCTTGTGCACGCCCGCAACAGGTACGGTCTCGGCACGGCCTACCTGCGCAAGGCGCAGCTGCGGCACGCCGAGCACGCGTTCCGGCACGCGGCGGCGCTCAACCCGCACAACGCCGTGCTGCTGTGCTGCGTCGGCCAGGTGCTCGAGCGCCGGGGCAAGCGGCAGGAGGCGCTCGAGGTGTATGAGCGGGCCGGGGAGGTGGACCCGGACAGCCTGATGGTCGGGTTCCGGAGGGCGAAGGCGCTCGCGGCGAGCGGGAGGGTCGACGTGCGTCCCCCGTTTTCTCCCTCCTTGTCTTCCCCCTCTCTTCCTTTCACCGCGCTGCCCCACCCCGCCTGACAGAGTGAACACCCCCGCGCTGACGCCGCACCCTTCGCTTCGCAACGCGCGGCAGCTCGCCCTCCCCCTGCTCGAGCACCTCGCCCGCGCCGCCCCGGGCGAGGTCAACCTGCACTTCCTGCTCGGCCGGCTCCGGCTCGGCGCGGGCGACCGCGCGCGGGCGATGCGCGCGTTCGCCCTCGCGCTCGACCTCGACCCGCGCATGGCCGGGGCGATCAAGGCTGCGCAGCAGGCGGGGGCGAAGGACGCGGGAGGAGAGGGGGAGAGGCAGGAGGAGGGGGACAGCTTGATGGCGGAGGGCGCGTAGAGCGTGAGGTCGCCTCCAGCCGTCGTTGTTGTATCAACCGTAATCTTCCAAATCCGACAGCCCGTCCGCATCCCCAAGCGTAGCCGTTGCATCTCCCTGAGCTCTCCCCCATTTCCCTTTCCCCCCGCTTAGGCGCACTCGCGCACCTCCCGTCCCAACCCTTGTCCTTTGCCCCTGACCACCAACGCATACACCCCCCTCTCCGCACCCGCCTTTGCGCGCGCGCAACACGCGGCGGTGTCGTGACTCGTGCATGGTGATACAGCCCGGCGCTGGCCGAGGGTCGATAGGGCGGAGGTGGGGAAGGCCAGTGTGAGGAGGAGAGGAAGGAAGAGTGAAGGCGGGGTGGGGCAAAGGCTGCTTTGCTGCCCCCCTCCGTCGCTCTTCGCCCCCTCTGGCAAAGATGGGGAGTTAGAAGCCCTCCGGGTTGGTACGGAGCGTGAGCTGGCATCGGCACATGGCGGGTCAGTAAGCAGCGCACGGGTATGGAGGCAAAGAGAGGTGGCGGGAGAGGGAGAGGGAGAGGGGGGTCGCACCTTGGTGAACTTGGGCACAAAGTGCATCGGCTTGCGGTAGTGCGCGTGGTTGCGCGAGAAGACGGTGTACTTGTCTGCGTGGCGGGCAGAAGGACGTCAGTTCCAGTGTCGTGGCAAGGAGCAGGGGAGAGGAGCAGGACGGACCGCGGGCGGGCATCTCGTGCTCCTTGGGGAGGGCGAGGGCGCGGTCCTGGTTCGTCGCGCGGGCCGCGCACAGCAAAGGGGCGTCGGTCAGCTAGAGCGCCCGCAGCGACACCGGGGGGACGGTCCCCAAGAGAGGCACGCACGAGCGCCTCGCACTTGACGCCGCTCGCGCGGACGGCCTCGATGACGGCGTCGACGGCCTTGAGCCGCTTGCGCTGGTTGGCCTTCTGGCACTCGGACATGACATGGTTGCGCTTCCTGCAGGCGGCGGCGGCGGCCAGGGGTCAAGCGGTGTCGCCGGGCAGGAAGGGGGGAAAGAAGAGACAGAGGGACGGACCAGAGCAGGCCGCCGAGGCGGGTCGAGGACGGGAACATGGCTGGGAGGAGGAGCGGAGGGTCGGTCGACGTCGGTGGCAGGAGCAGGGTGAATCCATCTGTTTAAGCCATAGTATAATGCAGTTGAATGGAATAATCGCCCTTGAAACCATGTATGTATCCATCCGCTCGCAACGACCGAAGCCACCTCCCCTCCGAGCACACCTTCCTCGTTCCTACCCATGTCGCTCGTCCTGCCCGCGCCCGTCAACGCCCATCCGGCAGAGGCCCTGCCCGTCGGCCGGCCCGACGCGGCCCTCGACGACGCCAGCCTGCCCGAGAGCGAGCGCCTCAAGCGCAAGCTCATCTACCCCCCGCCCGAGATCAGGAGTGCGTCCGCCGTCCTCGAGTCCCTTGCCGGCACCTCTCGCTCGTGATGGATGCTGACACCCTTTTCCCCGTCTTGCCACAGCTCTGATCGACCGCACGGCGTCGGCGCTGCACCGGTCGGCCAACCCGGCGTCGCTCGAAGCCAAGATCCGCGAGGGCCAGAAGGCCGACCCCAAGTTCTCGTTCCTCAACGCGTCGGACCCGTACGCGACCTACTACCGGTACGCGCAGGCGCGCCTGCGCGAGGGGCTCGTCGACGCGGCCGTGCCCGCCAACGCGAGCGGTGCGGGCGGCGGCGCGGGCGGGGAGGAGGCTGCGCTCACGGGCGAGGGAGGAGCAGCGGCCGCTGGCGGCCGGCCCAAGGAGCCTCGCACGCTCGAGTTCGCCCTCGACCGCCCGGGCATGCCCGCGGTCGACCTGGACGTGCTCAAGCTCACGGCGCTCTTCACCGCCCGTCGCGGCCGGTCGTTCCTCGCGTCGCTGTCGCAGCGGGAGGGTCGCAACTCACAGTTTGACTTCCTGCGGCCGACGCACTCGCTCTACCCGCTCTTCCAGCGCCTGGTGCAGCAGTACACGCGCGTGCTCGGCCCGAGCGAGGAGACGCTTGCCGAGCTCGCTGTCGGCAAGGAGCGGCGGCTCGGGCGCGAGCTCGCCCTCGCGCACGCCCGCGAGCGCGCAGAGTACGAGAAGTACAAGCGCGAGCGGAGCAAGAAGCGCGAGGACGAGCTCGAGGCGCGCGAGATCGCGTTCGCCCAGATCGACTGGCAGGACTTTGTCGTCGTCGAGACGATCGACTTCACCGCGGCGGACGAGGCGCTCGCCCTGCCGGCGCCGACGTCGATCCGCGAGCTCGAGGCCCGCACGCTCACGCAGAAGCACGCTGCCGCGTCGCTCGACGGGTCCGGAGCGGCGGACGGAGAGTCCGCCGAGCACGAGGTCAGCATCGTCCCGCCTGCGGACGACGGCGGGGAGAAGACGGAGGCCGAGCTCGAGCGCGAGCGCAAGGAGCAGGAGGCCGCCCGCGCGCGCGAGGTCCAGCGCCAGATTGCTCAGTCGCAGGGCACCATGAAGATCCGCAAGGACTACGTCCCCAAGAGTGCGTCCGCCTTTTGCCTCGCGTCACTCGTACCGCGGTGCTTCCCCCCCCCCCCCCCCCCCCCCCCCCCCCCCCCCCCCCCCCTCCCTCCCCCCTCGCCCCCCCCCCCCCCCCCTCTCTCTGTTCTCCCCCCCCCCCTCCGGAGCTAGAGCTGCAGGGGGAAAACGTGAAGATTGCTGGGCGGACGCTCCATACAA
>MVAM01000216.1:0-27165 GCA_014825675.1 Cystofilobasidium ferigula
TGAGTCAGTGCCGGGAGCCTGATCCGGCGCCCGTGCTCTGCCGAAGTAGAAACGACTGGAAGGGGTGACAACCCGGGAATTGCCGACTGGCCGGAGGTAGATCCCGTCGACGTGGAAGCGGATGTGGCGAATGTGGCAAATGTGGCGAATGTGGCGAACTAGTCCGTGAGGTCCACTTGGGCGATTTGGGATTCATGACATTGCCCCGCACGCTCGTGCCGCCATGGCGGAAGCCGCCGACCTCCAGCTCGCCCCCGTCTTCGCCGCTTTGGTCGACATCCCGGCATTGGACGACAACGAGGAACGCGCTCAGACTACGTCGCAGCGGGTTCGGTGCCAGGCGGCGTTCGTCGCTCGTCGTGAGTCGCTTCTGGCCGCCCTTCCCTCGTCCGAACGCGCCGCAGTGCTCGACAATGCGTCGCCCATCGCCCGTCGCTGGCTGTCGGTTATCCCCTTCGCCGCCAACCTCCGCCTGTCGTCCTCCCAGGTCGCCGCCGGGCTCTCGATCCGCACCCTCTGCCCCGGGCAAGACATTTACTGCCGGCACTGCTCGTTGCCCAACGTCCACGGCCACGATGACGTCTGCTCCGCTCGCCCACTCTGGCGCGTCGCTCGACACGAGCACGTCAAAGCCCTCCTTACCCAGCACCTCGGCTCAATAGCCAACACAAGCGTCAAGCTCGAGCCTTTCGTCTCTGGCTCGCACCAGCGCACCGACTTGCGCGTGACGGGTCCTGGCTCGTTCGGTGGTCCGATCTCCGAGTACGACGTTGCCGTCGTGTCGGCTGCCACCCTTGCCGGTCGCTCTCCGCCGCCCGTTGCTCCTGTTGTCGGCCTCCCGTCCGCCATCGATGCCGCCGCCGACTCTGCCCCTCGTACAGCTTCCGCTGCCTCCTCTCTCCTCAACCAACTCACCATCACCGAGAACGAGAAGCGCGCCAAGTACGATGGTCGCACGTCCACCCCTTTCCATCCCGTTGTCATCTCCACCGGCGGCACTCTCTCTCCCTCTACTGTTTCTCTCTTCACTCACTGGCGCGGCCTCATGCCGCGCTACGGTCTCTTCTCTCGTCTCCTTTCTCTCTCTTTACTCCGTGCTCGTGCTCGCTGCTTCGCCTTCTAGGCGCTCGCTTCCCCTCTGACGGTTCTTTCGCTTCGCTTGTGACCTTCTTCTCATAGCCGCCTGACTCGCTCTGCTCATTACATGTCCCGCTTCACCCTAACCCTCATCAAATGGACGGTCACACATCAATGAACACATCTCTTTCAAAATGACTTTCAACAGAACGTACGTGGTATCAAAATGGAGCTGATGAGCACCGGCGTCTATGAGACTCATTATCACAGGAAAAAAGATGAAGATTTATTTGCTTTGATGATGGTGATGGTGAAAGCAGGAAATGCAAGACCCTTGGAGGGCCAGGCGCCTGAACTAAAAGCCATCGGCCTGATGGCAGTCTTTGCATTGCGATTTGCGCCGATGCTCACTTATGCAACTTTCCATGTTCTCTTGCGGCTCTGACGCTCGTTAACGATTTGATGATCAACTGATTCAATCATTATTCAATCGCTTCTCAATCATTTCCCAATCGTTTCTCAATCGACTTCATTTCGACTTGACCAATCGATTTTAAAGTCAGACTTTCGATTTGATGTGATTGACCGTCTCTCTTTTTCAGAGCGATTGACGATTGCCAATCTAATCGCGTCCGAAAGAAAACGACTTGAATGGATTGGGAGCGGCGGATAATCACATCAGATCAAATCGTTGGACTGTAGGAAGGGTAAGCAACACCGTCAGTAACGAATCTATCAGCTGGGCGTCTAATCTTGCTTCAGCAGAAGCTCCCCTTGTTCTCGTGTCAAATAGGGAAGACGAAGCATACGATAAGCGCCCATATGGCGATACCCTCCCCAGCCCGCAGGCAACGAGGCAAATCCTCCCCTCCCGCTTCAGTTCTGCTTTCCGAACCCCCCTTGCATCTCGAGATGAACACGTCCCGCTTGTTGATGAGGAACGCGTCTGCTCCAGGCAGATGCATCCGGACCTGTGGAGAGCAAGAGGACGTTCAGGGTCAGCGTCTGTTCAAGGCAAGAGGCAGGGCAGAGGTTGACAAGGAGAACGACAGTCGACTCAGCGGAAGATAACCTGCAAAAAGAGCGGATCGCTCACTCAGACGGCAGCTGGGGTCAGTTGACGACAAAGCCCCTAGGGGAAGAGGAAGAAGGATGAGGGGAGGAGGAGGGATGGCGTTGAAAGGGAGCTCCTTTGCTCCTCCCTTCCGCGAGCGAAAAGTCCATGATGACTCATGCACCCCACTTGACCTTCCCCCATACAGCGCTTGTCATTGTAGTTCAATTAAAGGGCTTGCTCGCCCGGCGGAACAGTAGCGAGTTCGTCCGCATTCACTAAAGCTTCGGGAAATCGCCGCTAGCCGGCCCTACTACACATCAACACTACTCTGGGTCTTCCTCCTGGGTCCTTACATACGATGGCCTCTTCCCCATCGCTTCACTCCCTACTCCGAGTACAAGCTGAAGGGTATCAAAAGGAAGAGGAGAACAAAAGGAACGAGAATCAAAGGGGAGGTGTTGGTAGGCGCCGGTAGTACTAGGTGACCGGGTGCCCCTGCACGAGTCCTCAGGGCGAGCGACCGTGACAAGAGGAGCGCGCGCGCGGACGGGATGATGAGGGTGACCTGACGTTCACCACGCTTCTTTCAGGGCCTCTTCACCCCCTCCAGCTCCATCTAGCTCGCCAAGATGGTCAAGGTCATCGTTCAGCAACGCTCGTCGTCGTCCAAGAAGCACGCCGGCAAGCCCGCTCGTCCTGCTGTTGAGATTGACTTCCCCTCCCGGCACCCTAACGCCGTCACCGTCAACGACCTCAAGGGCGCAGTTCAGGCCAAGTTCCCTCGTGTGAGTCTGCTCAGGCGGCCATCTCTCTTACCGCGACAAATTGAGCTGACCTCAGATGTTGAGGTGATGGCAGCTCGCTGCGGTCAGGCAGCGGCTCACGACGGAGAGCAACACCGTCCTCGCAGACGGTGACAGGTCGCTCGGCAACTACGGCGTCCAGGAGGGCGAGACGCTGTACCTCAAGGACCTTGGCAGGCAGATCTCGTGGAGGACTGTCTTCGTGATTGAATACGTGCGTCCTTGCCACCGCCTGCCAGATATCTAGCCGTGATGGGCTGATCCGTCGTGCTCTCGACGTCCTTCAGCTCGGCCCGCTCCTCATCCACCCGCTCTTCTACTTCCTCCACAACCAGATCTTTGGCTTCATTTGCTCGCTTACTGGCGAGCGGATGGTTCCGTACGAGACGAGCGACATGCAGCGGTGCGTGCCCTTATGGCTCGCTATCGGCAGGTGCGCATCATCAAGCTGACCGGCGACCGCCACTCTATTGCAGCGTCGCCTTCGCGCTCATTACGTTCCACTTCCTCAAGCGCGAGTACGAGACCCTCTTGTGAGCTGGCGCTTCTAGTTTGCAGAGCTTGAGCCGCTGCTGACCTGTCTTGGCGCGCTGCAGCGTCCACCGCTTCTCCAACGCGACCATGCCGTTCCGCAACGTCTTCAAGAAGTGCGTCTACCATGCCCAGGCGCCAATTGCAGAATCTCCTGCTGACTGCTTGCCTTCGTACTGCAGCTCGGCTCACTATCACCTCCTCTCTGGTCCGTTTGGGCGCTGCTTCCACCTCTTCGCCTGACGAAACTGACAGCTTCCTCTTCTCTGCACCCCAGGCGTCCTCCTCTCCTTCGGTCTTTACGGCCCTTGGAACTCGTCGCGTCACCTCCCGTCGTCGCAGCTCAAGTCGTCGCCCAAGTGGCTCACCTTCTGGGCTGTCTTTATCCTGGTGCGCCTCAGACCTTGCTTCCAAACCTAGGCTTGCGTAAAGGCTGATGCCAGAACCGAACGCATGAACAGTGGGCCCAGGCTTCCAACCTGTACACGCACTTAACGCTGCGCTCACTGCGGCCTGAGGGCACGCGCAAGCGCTCCATCCCCACCGGCTACGGCTTCAACTCGGTCTTTTGCGCCAACTACCTCTTCGAGTCTCTTGTCTGGATCGGCACGACTATCATGACCGGATCTCTATCCTGTGAGTCCATGCACTTCATCCCCCTTGCTCGAGCTTTTGGCTGACATGGGACTGCGTAACGACAGGCGCCGCCTTCACCGCTGTCAGCGTCGGCCAGATGGTCATCTGGGCGCTTAAGAAGAAGAAGGCTTACAAGAAAGAGTTTGGGGACCGCAAGGACTTCCCCAAGGGTAGGAAGGCCATTTTCCCCTGGCTAATCTGAGCGGTTGACGACACAGGACGCTAGGGGCTGCAGGAGGAGAGGGGGATGGTGCCCACCAAGCCTCGTCGTTGAGAAGGAACAGGGGCAAATGTGCAATCATCATGATCTGCTTTCAGCTTTCCTTTGCCGTGCTCATCTGGTTTGGTGTGCGAGGCGCGCTTTGACATGTGCCGACGTGCACACGAGCCGAGGCCCGAAGCGCCGAAGCGCAGAGCCCAGCGCCCAGGCTTGCGACGACGCCCTGGCCGCTAACTCCCTTCCTTCCGGCTTCACCTCGCCCGCTCGACATACCGGATCACGATGACAACCGCCGCATGAGCGCCTTCGACACGCCCTTCAACGATCCCTACCTAGCAGTCCTCTACAGCATCCAATCTCCAGCTGCCAACGGCCGTTCGAGCTTCCCAGGCGCCGCCGCGTCACCACCATCTCGCACCTCCCTCCTCTCTCCTGCCGACCCGGCCCCTCCATCCTCCGCCGGTGCAGCTGCAAGCCCACTCGTCATGTCCGACTTGATGTCGACAGTGCCACCGCACGTTACCCGCTTCCTCGTCCTGTCTGCTCCGGTGCTGTCGTCGGCGCGGACGGGCATTGAGGTTCTGCTCTGGAAGAACACGACGAGCCGTGCCTGGAGCTGGGCCGTTGTCGGCGCCTGGTGGTTGCTCTGTCTCGGTGGTACGGCTCTCCTTAGGTACGTCTGTCTTCCTTTGACCGCTGACAGTCGAGCTATCCGGCTGACGCAGGGTCGGTTGCCAGGCTATTGCTGCCGCCGGCCGTGCTCTTCGCCCTCCTGTACCCTTCGCTCCCGACGCCTCGCACGCTACTGCCCGCCCGCCTTCAGCAGCGACGTCGTTCGACCTCCTCATCGGTCGTGTTCTCAACCTCGCCGATAATCAGACCTTCTCCGCGCGTCATCACCTCTCCAATGTCCTCCGCAGCGCACCTCCCGCCGGCAAGCACGCAGTCGGTCCAAGTGGCCATCGCCAACTTCTCGGCCGTCACAACCCTCATCCTGCAGACATGGCCGCCTGCATGGGTGTATGACCTGCGAGACGAGGTGCGCCAGCGCGCAGGGCGCAGACGAGTGGCAAGGGCGTTCGGCGGCGTGTGGGCTCTCTGGGTCGTCGGGGGGTATCTGCTCGGCCTGCGCATGGTCAGTAGTGCTCCTTAAGACCCGCAATGGCTTAAAGGCTGAACATGCTCGCTTTTTCCTGACAGGTACTTGCTTTGGCTGGAACAGCCACCCTCCTCGCGCCGTCGCCGTACCTGCCACCAATCCAGCAAGCGTTCGCCTCGTCCTTCTTCCTCACGCGACTTTGGCTGTTCATCAAGCTTCTCGTCCTCGGCCCGTCACCCTCTGCCGACGCTCGTCTGGAGAAGCAGAGCTTGCTCCGCTGGGCCTGGACGCGCTCCGCTGCGGATGCGGATGCGCAAGCGTCAGCCGCTGCTGCGCGCGAGCAACGAGGCAGGAAAGCGAGCATGAAGTCGCTCCTCGGGACCATCAAGCGCGGTCTTTCGAGGCCACCCGCAACAAGCACTGTCGGGGCATCCAAGATAACCGAGAAGGAGCCGGAGAAGGAGGAGTGGGACGAGGAGCCCGTCTTGTTCCGGTTCGAGGTGATGGAAAATCAGCGGTGGTGGCTCGGGCTGGACTGGACTGGGACTCTCGCGCCTGGTGACCCTCCGGTATGGTACGTAGCTTCCCCTCAACTGGTATCCGCTCCTCGCGAAGCTAACGTCGCTCGTTGATCCACAGGTGCGATACCCATCTTCACGCAACCCCTGCACCCTTGCAGTATACCCTGCCACCCGCACACACGACGACAATCCCGCACACTCCAGACGATCGCTTCAACGAAGTGCGTATCGCCTCTTGGAGGTGGGCCGAGGACGACTGGTCTGTTTTGCGCTCGGTCGATCACTCGAACCCCGAAGGCCCGACGTTCGTCCCGACCAAGGTCGCCGGCGTTGATGGTGGTGCTTCCGCGGTAAGCCCGCTGCCGGCGTACGGTGGCAAGGACATCGCCACGCACGCCAGCGCAGCGCAGAGCCCTGGCTCGAGAATGTCCTTGGGCGAGCAGGCGCTGTCGCGAGGGCTGGAACGCCTCAAGCAGGCGACGGCATCGGCAACGCACTCTTCGCCTTCGGTCAATGCCACCGGTCCCAGCGCGTCGTCGTCCAGCATTCCGACGTCCGCTTCCTCTGCCTCGCTGTCGACTTCACCGACGCGTGCTTCTCCAATGGCGCCTCGTGCTCAGGTCGACAACGGCGAGCACAAGACGCTCTTCGCGATGTCCCTCGGTGCCAACCGAACGACAATGGGAGACGCAGTGTCGGATGCGCACCCGGCGGAAGATGAGAAGGAGGTCGAGGACCTCGACGCGCTGACGGACGAGGCCGGCTGGAGCTACGGTGGCAACAAGTGGGAGGGCATGTCTGCCAAAGGCGGGCTGGGCAAGGTTCGTTCCGCCTGCCTCTGGTTGTGACAATCGACCACTGATCACTATCTTGCCCTTTGTTCTGGCAGTTCACCCGCAGGAGACGATGGGTCCGGCTCGCGGTGCTCGAGGAGCACGTGCACCTCTTCCCGAAGTCCTACGTCCTTCCTAACCCGCCGTCCGCGCCCTCTCCCTCGCGCCGCTCGCTCGACAACGCTTCCTCGGTCTCCGCCTCGTCCTCCGTCGACCACCACCTGAGCTCGGGTGCACTGGCACACGCACCTGCCGTCGTCGGCCTTGACGGAGAAGACACGGCGAGCGCGACGTTGATCGGCGGCAGCGGCGCGTCGTCCGCGCCGACGGGGGCCGCGCACGCCTTCGCACCCGGCAAAATTGAAGGAGCGGTGACGACTGCGCGGGCGAGCGAGGGCGGCGCTGAGGCTCCTGGTTCAGCGCGGGGCGATAGCGCGCAGCCTGTTGGTGGGCCGAGTGAGGCTCTCCGGCTTAGGCTGAAGAAAGCGGTCGAGAAGGGTCGCTGAGATGCTTCCACCGTCCTTATTCTGCCTCATGTACTTGTGCTGCTTTTGTCACGACTTTGCGATACCCCTCTCCTTCTTTCGGCGACTAGTCGAACGCAAGTTGCACGCACGGGACGAGGTCTCATGCAAGAGCAAAGCAGGCGAAGATGAGGTCGTAGCCCTCGAACGAGTACAGGATCCTGTTGCGCACAAGTCAGGCGTCAGTCCGTCAATGCGGGGGGGCCTTGGCTGGAAAATCAGGATGTCAACGCACTTGTCCTTTCGGGTGTAGCCGTCCAGCAGGTTCTTGCCCATCAGGAGCTTCCTGGCCCGCGCTGTGCCCTCCTGCTCCTCCTCGTCTTCGCCGTCCGCGACCGGCTCGTGCTCGACGAACATGGTGACGGTGAGCCTTCCGGGCTCAAAGATCTCGACGACGTCGCGGACGACCGTCGTCAAGTCCGGGAAGTCGCGCTCCTTCTCTTCTCCTGTCGCAGCTGCGCCTCCGACGACGTTCTTCTCCGCGACGGGTGTGCACGCAGAGGGGAACGTGATGTTGGTCTCGAACGAGGCGTACGAGTATCCCTCCTCGGGCGTGACGTGCACGGTCCAATAACCTTCCTGGGCTGGCGCGGACGGCGAGGACGACGAAGGAGGGGTGCGGACGAGCGCGTTGGCGCTGTAACCGCACGGCGAGAACGCGTACGAGTCGAGCGTCGTGAGCGAGGCTGGGAAAAGGGCCGCGAGACCGCATGCGGTCCTGAGCACCGGCGCAGGAGGTCAGCGAACCGCTCGACGACAGCCAGGAGTAGAGAGCATGAAGTCAAAGGCCAGACGGAACTCACGACATGGTCTTTCCGCCCTGGATGCCGTCGACCTCCTCCTCCCCGAGCCCAGCCGGCGGCGGGTAGAACTGCCGCCGTCCCTTCTCGCTGAGGTGCGTCATGAGCATCTCGAGCGTCTGGTCGCCTCCGGCACGAGAGCGAGCTCCGAGCAGGCCCAGCGCACCCAGGCTCGGCAAGCGCAGCGGACGCTCAACAGACGAGGCGGGCGTCGCGTCGTGCGGCTCGTGCCGGCGCACGACCGGGCGGTCACCAGCCGAGACTGAGTTGGACCGTGAAGACGACGCAGACGCCTCCTGCTGCTTCTGCTGCTGCTGGGGGAAGTGGAGCGCAGCGCTGGCAATGGCGTCCTCAAGCACGCTGCTGCTCGCGGCGTAGTCCTTGGTCTTGCTGCTCTCAAGTTTAGCGTCGGCCTCGTCGGCAGGCGTGATAGTGGCGATGCTAGACGACATGCCGCGCGGCGAGGCAGGGTTGGAAGCGGAAGAGTTGCGGGGCGAGGTGATGTAGAGGAGCCAGTGGTCGCCGTTGGTTGGGCCGACGGTGTAGGCAAAGCCGTTGTCTGCGCACGAGTGCGTGCGTGAGAAAAGCAAGTCAAGAAGCAACCCAGAAGGACAGCAGTGTCAGCGAACTGAGTGGAAGATCAGTGGCCCCGCTGGATAGCCAACATCATGTCCCGGTACAAGCCAGGCAACGCGCGGGCTGCCGGAGGCGGGCATGCAACCGGCGGGTGGGCTGAAGACGAGTAGCTAACGCACCGAAGATATCGTCGAGGAACTCGACCTCGCCACCCCAGCCGCTCCCGTGCGGCCCCTGCTGGCGCTCAGGGAACATGAAGCTCTTGCGCGAGTAGAAGCAGCGGTAGACGCAATCAAGGCCGGCATACGTCTTTGCGACGCTAAGGATGCGCGGCAGGCCGAGCAGGTTGAGCGTCGTGCCGCACGTCTTGAGGATGAGGCGGTTCGAGAAGATGAAGAGGGACGATTCGCTAAGGCGTTGCAAACGGTCCGCCAGGCAGAGGTATCAAGATCAGCTCTGACAGTAAGGCCGGACAGTCGCTGATGAGCAGAGGGGGGACGCACGAGAGCAGGTAGGCGTCGGTCTCGTCGCCCTCAACAAAGCTCAGGACCTTGCACTGGACAAGGTCGAGCATGTCCTCCCACACGTCACGCGGAACCTGCCTGAGCCCGCGCCAGGGCTCGCCGCTACCGTCTGCGCGCTGGGGCCGGCGGCGGACGCCGTCGTCGGGAGCGTCGGCTGCGGGGGGCGGAGGTAGGTCGTGCTCGGATGGGGCGAACCAGATCTCGAGCAGCTTTTCAGGGCCCTCGAAGCAGAAGCTGTCGGCCGAGGTGGAGGACATGGTCGCAACCTGACAAGGAGGCAAGGAGAAGGACGACGACGGGACGGAGGTAGCGGTCAGGAGGAAGGGCAGGGCTGAACCTCTGCCTGCGCGCAAGTGCTGCCTCGTGAGTCCTGCCGGATTTTTGGAAAGGCCGTAACACATTAGTGACGTCGGTGTCAATCGAGGTAACATCTGTTACTGACCCTGACAGGGCCGTCCTTCAGGAATCCGGCGGACTCGCCAACAGACCATCGATACTTATCAGCTCGGCTCGCCGACGCCCGCAGCAGGTGCGCAGTCGGTCCCCTGATGCGTTTCCCATCGCCGTCCTCATCGCACAGCATGCTCTGACCCCTACTGACTGACCGCTGCGGAGCTCCCGCAGGATGAACTGCGCCTACGCCCTCGACCTTGCCCACGTCTACCGGCAAGGTAGTTCGAGCGGCACCGCAGACGCCGAAGGGCAGCTGGCGGTCAACGATCCAGATGGACGGGACGGCTACGTTGACTCGCTCGTGGCCGTCGAGGACGAGGTCCCTAGCCCTTCACCAGGGATGACGAACGGTGGAGGACTATCCCTCGCCGACTACCCCTCGCTGCCCTCCCCTCACTCGCTGGCGTCTGACCCGGTCGACCTTGCGCAGCGCGACACCAACGACAGGGTTGTACCCGCTGCTCCACCTCGCCTCTCGCCCGCCGCTCACCAGCAGCAATTCCTTCCGTTCCCAGCATTCCACACCGACCCACACTTCCTTACGTTCGCAACGATCGAGGACGCCGAGCTCTGGCTAGACGAGCAGAGGGCGTACGCCCGGTGGGGGCTCAAGTACTTCCATCGGGCCAACAGTGCGTCTCAGCCTAGTTTTGATCTGGTCGCGGCAGCTGACCGGCCATAGAAAATCGCAGACTCGCGCACGCAGGACGCGTACAAGGCCGAGCAGCAGCAGGCCGCCGACGCCCTTCTCGGCGCTCCCTCGTCGCAGAACACGTCCCACTTCGCCTCATCCGCCCCGCCCTCCTCGATTCTTCCATCGCTTCCCCTACCATCTCAATCGCTCAACGTCACGCCCTCCCCAACCAATCAACCGGCGGCAAGTGGACAGAAGCGCGGCCCAAAGGTCCGTTGGGAGTGGACCAAGATCTACCTCTGCTCTCAGGCAGGGGCTAAGAGGCCTAAGCCGCCTCCTTCGGACGGCGCGAAGCCAGGGCGCAAGCCGTTGGGCGGTACGAGCATCAAGGTCGGGTGCAGGGCAAAGATTTACGTCCGGCGGCGAAAAGGCGGGGACGAGGTTGAGGTCGAGTACAGGTGGAGGCATAACCACCCGCCGTCACAGCTGCAAGGTGCAGGCGGCGCGAGGGGTGGAGGTGGCGAGCTGTCGGAGGCACCGATGGACACGGCACCGGTGGCGAGCGGTTCAGGACCGGTCAATCCAGCAGCTGCTTCCCAGTCGACGGACGGCACCGAAGACGCTTTCGCTCTCCTGCAGTCGCACACGCAGAGCGACGTCAGTACCATGGACGACGGTAGGGCGCTGGACGGGACGCCTGGGACAAGAAGCTTGACGGGCGAGATGGTGTCGTCCTTTCCAACGGCGGCGACGGCAATCGAATCGGAGGCCGGCCTGCCGTCCAGCCGCGACCTGCACCTCTCGAGTGCAGCGAGGGCAGGGGCGGATATCGACAACGTCGCGGGCGACAGCGGGGTGGCCGAGATGGACCTTGAAGGGTTTGTCGTCGACCCTGCAGGCGAAGGCGGCGGCGAGACGGGTTTCGCGTTGCCGCTTCCCGAGCCGCTGAGCGCGCTCGCTCCTCCAGCCATGTCCGACGTCGGCCAAGCCGACGCCTCCTCGCTTCTGTCCCCTTCTTCCCCACTCCGCCTCAGTACCCATCCCACCTCCAGCTCTGACCCGTCACCAGTCCGCGTCTCGCCCCCTCCCGCATCCTCCGAGTCCGCCGCCGCCGCCTTCTACGCCTCCCTGCCCCCACAAGTGCTCGCTTCGATACTGCATTCAACGGTACACGACGCGCTGGTCGCGTGCGAGCGCTGGCGGGAGGACGTCGAGCGTGCGCCGGAGGAGTGGGACGCCCTGCGGATCCAGGCGGTGAGCGAGCGGTTTAGGGCCGCGAGGGAGGAGCTTGACCGGCTCGTGGTGGACAATGGGGGGCAGTAAGGGCGCGATAGGGTGGATTTGAGTCCGCGGTGACAATATCTGACGCTAACGACAATTCCTTGTACTCTGTGACGACCATGATGCTGCGCTATGAATCCCAATTCAACCGAGGCTTTCACAAAACGATTGCCGCGCATTAGCAAGAGGGATGATGCATGAGATCGCAAGGAGCGAAGCGAGGGGGTGTGGGGCATAAGGACGGGCGCGATCGACGACCGACAAGAACGCACAAGGCTCGGCCGATGTACTGTGTAGAGTACGGAGACACCGTCAGGTTTGAGTCGAAGACGGTGAGCTGGATGCGGACGTACTGGTGGTGGCGATGTTGAACGAAGCTGGATGCGCGTGGTGATGGCCTTCGTGCGCGAGTGTCGCGAAGGCGAGTACGCGAACGAATTCCTTTCACGTCACCAACCGACACGCCGGCCCAAGCCAAGCAGGCAGGAGGCGAAGCTGAAGGCATCGCCACCGCCAGCAGCTACGGCAGCTGCTCAGCCCGAAGGCGACTGCGCGGCGCCGGGTTCAGGAAGGGAAGGAGATGCGCGCGCAGCGCCCGCCGTCGCGGCCGTGCTCGCGTGGTAGTTGAGTGCGAGCGAGCGGAGGTTGTCCAAGTTGAGGACGTCGCCAATTTCTGCATTGGACGGTTCCCCGTCAGGGCTCGAGCAACTCAAACACGGAGGGAAGAAGGAAAGGAAACGCACCGTCCCTGAGCGTGTCGTACTCCTTCTCGCCGATCAGCTTGTCATCCTTGCCCCCTCCAAGCCTCGATCTCTCGAGCTGCAGCCCGTCATCACCGTAGGATCCAGACAGCCCCGTGCCGCCTCCGCCCGTGCCCTTGCGTGAGCGCCGGCCAGCGTCTTTGTTGTCCTTCTTGCCCGCGCGCAATCGGCCGTCCCTCTTCGCGCCCCTGCCTGCGCCCGCTCCGCCGCCCGAACTCGATGCCGCGACTGCAGAGGACGAGCCCGTAGGGCCGGCAAACGCACCCGGCGTTGATGAGGGGTACGTCAAGAGGTCGTCCATCTCGCTGTCGCCCGATGACGATGAGGGTGAGGCCATCTCGTCGTCCGTCTGGACCGAGGGGACGGCTGCAGTGCCTGGCGCACTTGAAGCGGCAGCAGCAACCAGCGACAGGGGCGAGTGTGGCTCGGAAGGCGGTGTTGGAGGATTGAGGAGCGTCGGGAGGGCCATCTTATGCTGCTCAAGTGAATCGGGAGGTGGGAGATATGGTCGCGCGGAGAAGCATCTCTTGCGCGCGTCGTCTCTTTCGACTTGGACTCCGCCAACGCCCATCAATGCCCTCCATGTCCGAGAAGCACCCCCAGACCCTTCCAGGCACCATGCCGGCGCCCAGCAAGCGGACCTCGTCCGCCGGGCGCTTCACCAAAGCCGCCTTCGCCGCCTCTGCCGTAGCAGCGGTCCTGGTCCTTTCGCACGGCTGCACCGGCCACGTCCGACAGGCCCAGCAGCAGCAGCAGCAGCTGACGCAGGACGCCGCGCTCTTCGACGACCTGCTGCTGAAAGGTGCCTGCCCGACCCAGATTGACCCGCTTGACGTCGGTCCTACATGGGTGCGCAACCTCGCTGTGCTTCTCCACCCATGGGTCTTGCTGATTGTCGTTGCCGCTGTCGCGCCGCGCAGGATATCCACGGCGACCCAGCCTACGCCCTCCTCGCGACCGCGCGACTCGCCAAGGCCATTCAGATCAACACGGTCTCGTTTGACGATATGGGCGATGTCGACGAGGACCCGCGCTACGCCGGTGTTGCCAAGTTCAACGAGTTCCTCGACGCCGAATTTCCCATCGTGTACGTGCCGTTTTTTCGCCTTCGCCGTCGTTGTCGCACTTGGCCGAAAAGCGGTATCGCCCTATCTCCGTGGCCATTTACCGTGGCGTGCTCAATGGTGCTCGACTCGTCTCAGCGCCTTGTGCTGACCTCCTTTGCCTGCCCTTCTTATCGTGCACAGCCAGGAGCACCTCCATGTCGAGCGCGTCAATAAGCACGCGAGGCTCTACACCTGGCCCGGCGCCGACGCGTCGCTCAAACCGATCCTGCTCATGGCGCATATGGACACCGTGCCCGTGCCCGACTTCACGATCCCGCGCTGGACACACGCGCCCTGGTCGGGCCACGTCGACGAGGACGGCTGGATTTGGGGCCGCGGTTCGGCTGACGACAAGAACGCGCTCATGGGCATCCTCGGCGCCGTCGAGAAGCTCATCCAAGAGGACTTCCAGCCTAAGAGAACCATCCTGATTGCTTTCGGTTTCGACGGTGTGTCTTTCAGTCTCCTTTGCTGGCGCCTCGACAGCAAAAGGCTGACTATGTCCCCCACCCACTGCGTAGAGGAGATCGGCGGCAAGCGCGGCGCCGCGAAGATTGCCCAAAAGCTCGAGTCGAAGTACGGCAAGGACGGCATCGCGCTTTTGATCGACGAGGGCTTCACCGGCGTCGACGAGGCGTACGGGGTCCAGATCGCCAGCTTTGGCGTCGCCGAGAAGGGGTCCGTCAATGTTGAGATCGAGGTCGCTACCTTGGGAGGACACAGCAGCGTCCCTCCTGCCCACACCTCCATTGTCAGTCTCGCGCAGTCCTATTGCAGAAGGCCATTGCAGCTAATGCTTCTCGCTTTGCAACTCCAGGGCTACCTTTCATTCCTCCTTTCCTCGCTCGAGGCCAATCCACACCCGGCCAAGTTCCACCCTTCGTCCCCCTATCTGCAGTACCTCCAGTGCGCGGCCGACTTTGGGCCTGACATGGACCCCCAGTTTAAGGCGCGCCTCAAGGACCCGCGCAAATGGGACAAGCTCGCCGACGAGCTGTCCGAGGACCGCATTGTACGCGCGTTCCTGGGCACGACGCAGGCCATCGACATCATCTCTGGAGGCGTCAAGTCGAACGTGCGCCTCTGCCCCTGATCTTGCGGAAGATTGTCCATCGCTGATTGATTCGCCCACCTCTGTTCAGGCCTTGCCGGAGGCGGCGCGCGCGACCATCAACCACAGGATCGAGTTCTCCAGTAGCGTTAACGCGACCATCAAGCATGTCATCGACGTCCTAACGCCCGTTGTCAAAGAGCTGAATCTGACGCTCTCTACGCCCGGCGCCGAGTCGGAAGAGACGGTCGACGTCGTGCGCATCACTGCGGGCAGCATCGGCGCTGCGCCGGGCGTTGTCGGGCTCGAGCCTGCGCCGCTCACGCCAACGAAGGGCCCGGCGTTCGAGCTGATGGCGGGGACGACGAGGCACATTTTCCCCGAGTCGATAGTCGCGCCGTCCGCCATGATCGGTACTGTCCTCAGCTGATATCAGTGAGGTATTTGCTACTGACAATTCCCCTGGCCGGCGTAGCGAACACGGACACTAAGAGCGACTGGCGTCTCACGAACAACATCTACCGCTTCCTGCCGGCGCCGCTCGCGGAGGTCAAAAACTTCCACACAGTCGACGAGGTGCGTCCTTCTCGTCCTCATCGCTCTTGCGCAACGGCATCTACTCCGACTTGTGCCCGCTGGCCGCCTGCTCACCGTTCATTCCGACGTGGCGCAGAGGATTACAATTTCCGGCCACCTCACCGTTGTTCGTTTCCTTGACGTCTGCAAATGCGCGACCTCCGCGCTAATAAAACCTTTTCCTTGCGCAGACGGGCTGGTACTACAAGCTTCTGCAGAACGCGCAGACTTGGAAGGCTGAGTGAGCGAGGTTGGCGGACGACGCAGGAGGGATGATAGGTGGAACTGACGATTGGCCGAAGCAAACAGGGTGCGCAGTACGGCGCACTCCAGTCCATTGTCGAAAGAAGAGCAGGCCTTTTTGTATCTCATGGTCCTGCAAGTCCTTCGGGCATGGTCCGAGCACCCTGTCAGCGACTGCGAACGCGTCTCTCAGCCTTTGCGCGTCTAGTGCATGGGACTCGTCGAACTCATTCTGGAGACGTCGACGCTGGCCGGACCTCCGCCGCTCGGACCATCACCAGCCATCCCCTCCATCGCCCTTGCCTTCCACGCCTTGCACAGCCTCATATCGCAGCATGTCCGCCCCCGACCGCTACGGCGACAACGCACCGCCTCTTATCCCGCTCTCCGACTCGCCATCGCACCCGGCGTCTTCTGCCGGCCCGCTGAGCAGCGCTCACTCGCCGCCTGCCGTCCGGCCAAAGGGCATCCTCAAGAACGCGACGCCGTCAACGTCGTCTGGAGCCGTTCCGCTTGCCGGGGAGGGTGCAATGGAGGGCGTGCAGGGCGGAGAGGGCGAGGGCAGGACCAAGTAAGTTGCATACGGGCGTCGCTCGGCTTCCCTCCGACGTCAGCTGCTTGGGTCAGGAGCTCATCTCGAACTCTTTTGTCTCTACTACAGCCTTACCTGGGACGAGGAGAATCTTGCACGCACAGAAGCCGAGAAGGACTCGCAGATGTGCGTCCGGCGCCCTCATCGTTGAGGCAGGGGCAAGGCAGCTGCTGACTCGTCGCACCCGTCGGCCGCGTCTTGTCGCGAACCCACGTCCCCGCAGGAAGATCACCGAGCCCAAGACGCCGTACGTTCATTACGACGCGCTAAACGACAGGGTCCTCAGCGGTGCGTGCCGTCTTCAGTCTTCGAGCTAGCTTGTACCCCTCTGATGAACCGTCAGCGCCGCGTACAGAGGTGCCCGGATTCGACCTCGAGCGGGTCAACGGCCAGGATCTCGTAGACGATCTGCCACCACCAACCAAGTGCGTCGAGCGTATCGCGTTTCTGCTTTGTTCAAGCTGACTTGATCTTGCTCTTCTCCGCTCAGCGGCTCCTCGCCGCACTCGTCACACCCGTCCATGCCGTCGTCGCGCTCAACGTCCTTCTCCCTGCCCGCGGCCGAGCACCCCGCGTCGGCGCTTGTCGCCGCCCAGTCGCCGCCGACCAAGACAGTTGCTGCGGGCGAGATTGAGGAGGAGGAGCTGACGCCGGAGCAGGAGGCAAAGCACCGCGAGTTTGTCAAGGCGCGGGGTGCGTTCTCCTGCCCTTGTCCTCTCGTTTGTGGGCATCTGCGCTGACTTCCCGTCTTCCGTTGTGTTTTTGTGCGCGCGCAGGCCGACACTACAGCAATGAAGGTGAAGCAATGCGGCGCAGCAAAGAGCTGCTTGAAAAAGAGCTCGAGGAGGACGAGGAGCACGAGGAGGACGCAGCGGAGGCGATGGACGGCGTCGAGGATGGCGCCGGCAACGGGCTCAGGCTCAACGGTCTATGAACCTCGCTTCTCCTCTCCCTTTTGCCGGCCGTTCTCTGCGCTATCGCCTGGCGCGCACGTCCCGTTACGTCTCCGTTTGTGGCATGATCCCTGACGACTTGAGGGCACGTTGAACGATAGGAGGCACGCCCGAGTCAAGTTCAGAGACTGCACTCAGTCTGGTTTGTCTTCCGCTCTACAGCGGCTTACATCCGCATTGCAGGTCTATCAAGCCCGCAAGCGTTGTTTCCAAAAAAAAAAAAAAGATGGAGGGTCGTGAATCAGAGGACGAGTACAAAGGTGCGCGGAGAAGTCGTAACGAGTCGAGCCGAAGGGGAGCGAAGGGACAGGGTAAAGGGGCGCGGATGCGCGAGCACGGGACATACGAGTAGGATGGCGGGAAGGATGTTACAGCATGAACTGGCCTTCCTCCTCCCTCCGCTCCCTCTCCCACTGCCGGACCCTGAACTCCCGGATCGCCTGAGCCCTGTCGAGCAGCTGCGTCCGCCAGTCCCTAACGGACCTCCCCAAAGCGCGGAACGGGTTCTCGCGCGCTTGCTGCGGCTGCCCGCCGGAGATGTCCGCCGAGGAGGGGGAGGGCCCATCGTCCGCATGCAGGTCCGCACCGGGGTATGTGGGCTGGGCACTGGAGGAGAAGGGCGCCGAGCGCGTGCGGTACCAGTCGCGGATGGCGGTGAAGGAGATGCCGGGCGCGGGCACGGATGCTGCGTCGTCGTCTGCCTCCTGTGCGGCGAGAAGCGAGCGCTCTAAAGGATGAACCACAGTGACAGCAAGACGTTAGAGAGGCAAGCTGGTAGAAGAGAGCGAGAGGACGCACCGTACCGCTTAACGCGCCAGTACCCGAGTAGCGACGTGATAAGGATGAACCACCCAACACACATGAGCACGAAGCTCAGCCACTCGTTGGCGGCGCCGACCTCCTCGGGCGAGGGCATCCCCATCTGCTGCTGGTATTGAGCCCACTCGTTTGGGTGCGCCGACGCCCAGGCGTACGCCTCTGCATTGCTGGTGAACGTCGGGATTGAGATGGGCGCGCCCAGCGTTGCTGTAGCGGTCGCGAGGGCGGACGAGATGGTCGACGTGGTCGCCGTGGCGATGCTGCTGGTAGCGCCATCGAAGTCCTCTCCCATCCCTCCGCCGCCTCCTCCGCCGAAGAGCCCGCCAAACCCGCCGCCAAACCCGCCGCCGCCGTCGCCGTCCGGGTCGATAACGCCCGTCTCGAGGATCTCCTCCGCGCGCGAGCGGAGGTAGAACCCGTACTGAATGAGCGTGACGCCAAGTCCCGCGCGCGAGCCGTACTTGGCCGAGTGCGTCGTGTGGAGAACGTAGGTGAGGAGGAAGCCGACAAACTGGAACGACATGGACACAAGCAGGTTCCAGACGAAGCCGAAAAAGTTGCCGACGGGCAGGCCGTCGATCAGCAAATCGTCGCCGGAGCCGGTGATGCTACCAAGCGGGCCGAACGAAGGAGCGACGACGTTGTGCTCCCAGTAGGGCGGGACGGCATCGCGCGCAGCGACGTTGTACGCCGGCGGGGCGTCCTTGGACGAGAACTCGGCCATGACGGACGTGTTGTCGCCGTCGACGCCGACACCGCCACTGCTTGCATGACCCTCAAGCTCGGGCTTGGCCGTGATGTTGGCAAAGACGCCATCCGACCCACGAGGGGTAGGTGCAGCTGACCGGGTGAAGTGGGTGGGCAGGAGCGAGCGGAGGAAGCGTGAAGGCGCCGAAGGAGCGGAAGGGTAGGTCGGCGTCGTTGTAAGAGGAGTCGGACCAGTAGGCAAGTAGTTCTCGGGGTAAGCCCCTGGTGGAGGCGAGCCTGGAGGAGGGAGGAACTGTTGAATGGGAGGGGTGAAGCAGAGGAAGATGCCAAGGCGTCAGCACAGCACTCGCTCGATCCAAGCAGCCAGACACCCATCCCAGCAAGAGCTGAGAACGCACGTAGTCGCGGTCAAAATCGTACGTCGGCTCGGCGTCGGTCTGTCTGTACGACGGCTGGTGTTGCTGGTTGCTGGTAGGCGTCGACCTTCGGAGAGGGTCATCGACGCCGTCCGCTGACGGAGCGGCTTCGAGGGGACGGTCCTCGTCCGGCAGGCCAGCGTCCTCACCAGCATCCCAGACGACGTTTCGGCGTGTCTGAGAGAGCGGGATATTCTCGCCGTCGTCGTCATCCGAGTCGTCCGAGTCGGCGAAGGAGGCCTCGACCTCGTCCTGCCGGCGGCTGGTGCTGTTGCTGCTGGCGGTCGTGCGTCGGCCGGGGGACGCGTGCGTGGAGGAGGCTGCGGCTGCCGGCCGAGGCGGGTACGATGGCGGCGGGCCGACGGGAGCGTAGCCTGCGCGGGACATGCCACTCGCGAGATGAGGGTATCTGGATCGGGGGAGGAGCAGGGAAGGGAATGCGGTTGGAGCGGAGGAAGCTAGGTGGCGGCGTCGTCGTCGGCCTCGGGCGAAGGAGACATCGCGCGCGACGGGCGACTTGTCAGTCGCTGCACGAGTAATGATCGGCAGACCAGAGTCCCCCCCCCCCCCCCCTTCACCTGACTGCTCAACGGAAAGGCGCTGTCGTCGCACGTTGGCTCTCTTGGACAGACACGAGAATGGCCCGTAGGTCGGAGGGCCCGGTTCTTTACTCAAGCCGACCTCCGAGGGCTCATTACGAGGATTCGACCGGCTGTTCGCGCGCAGCAACTCATCCTCGTTGACCGACGCTCACGGCACAGCAGCCGCTCTTGAGGCGTCTTGCGCTCCGCAAAGGCAGCCCCCAAAGCGCTCGAGCTCCCTGCTGTGCGGTGTGCGCTGCCTGAGAGCTGTGTGCGAACAATGAGTACCTCGGCTGAGCGGGCAGCCCCGCCGCAGGTCCAGCAGCAAGCTGATAGGCGTCTCGTCGACGAGCATCACTTCCTCGTCCAGCTCAACACCTCCAGATCTTCTCGAGCCGCAATAGCTCGGCAGACGTCACCCAGGTAACCTACATCATCGCCACGTCGGACGCGGGTCGAACGCTGCTCAAGATCTGCTTCGCCCACAGCTCACCCGCCCTCCTGCGCCCCTCGCTATCAACAGCACCCACGCCGTTCCACTCCCACGATGGCCGACTTTCACCTCAATCCCGAGCAGCTTGCCAAGTATCACAAAGACGGCTACCTCGTGATCCCCGATTTCTTCGACGGCCCCACCCGCGAGGCGCTGCTCGAGCGGGCGCACACGCTCCTTGCCGAGTTCACGCTCGACGGCCACCCACGCACGCGGTTCACGACTGGCGGCGAGGACGGCGCGGACCACGTCGGGGATGACTACTTCCTCGAGAGCGGGGACAAGATCCGTTACTTCTTTGAGGTGCGCGTCCTGCGCTACCCGAGTTGAGCTTGCTGCTGGGCGGGCTCCTGCACGCAGGTCTGCTGCGCTCGGCTGACCCCCTCCCGCCCTCGGTCCCGTCTCGCTCGCCGCAGGAGGACGCCTTCAACGAGGATGGCACGGGCTTCAGGAACGGCGTGACAAAGGAGACGAGCATCAACAAGATCGGCCACAGTGTGTCCTTGTGCTCCCCTTTCCCACCATCACCTCGACCTGACGTCCATCTGGCTTTGCGCCCGCTAGGCCTGCACACGCTTGACCCCGTTTTTCGCAAGTTCACGCTCGACAACCCGCGCGTCAAGAACGTCGTGCGCGACCTGGGCGTGCACAACGACCCGGAGGTGCTGCAGTCGATGCTCATCTTCAAGCAGCCGTCGATCGGAGGGAAGGTGTACGTCGATCCTCCCTTGACGTCCTACGCGAAGCAGGTTTGCGCATGACTGATACTGGTGATGTCGAATTGTACAGGGGGACGCACAACGACTCGACTTTTCTCTACACGGACCCTCCAAGTGCAGTTGGCCTGTGGTTCGCGCTCGAGGACTGCACCCCGACGAACGGCTGCCTCGTGAGTTCCTCGGTTGCTTGCTGCGTCGCCCGTCCGCTCGCACCAACGTCTGCTTCTCTCCATGCAGTATTTCTTGCCCGGCTCGCAGCATCGACCCGTCCACACACGCTTCGTTCGTCTCCCCGCGGGTGGCACCGGCTTCGAGACCCTCCCCGGTCTTTCCTCCACCAAAGCCGAGGAGGAAGCTAATGCAGCCGCCGACGAGGCGAACTTCGTGTGCGAGCCGTGTCCGGCGGGGTCTCTCGTGCTGATCGGGCGCGTCGTGCACAAGTCTGAGCGCAACAGGTCCGACAAGAGCCGGTTTGCATATACGTTCCATGTGATTGAGTCGCAAGAGGGTGGCGCAGTCTACGAGTGAGTCCGTTCGCAGCCTATGCGTGCAGCGCAAAACGCTGACGCTTTGCCTTGACACCGCGCAGCGAAAAGAACTGGCTTCAGCCGACGAAGGACGCGCCCTTCACCAAGCTCTTTGCCTGAAGTCCTCCTTGTAGCGCTGCCCTCTGTCCTGCTTGCGCCCCTGCATCATTCTCTGGAATTCAGCGTTCATACAGCAAGCGCCAGCGTCTCTGACTGTAAGGGCAGATACCATCGGATCTGCCGCGCGACATCCATACCGCATCGTGAATGCCCCGCCCCAAAATGGACCCAAGGCCGGCGGAAGGCGCGCGTTGCCGGTGGAGGACGCTGCAAGTGACACGCGCGCTGTGCTCTGACGACAAGTGCCGACGAACTGCCGCAACAGAGTGAGCGCAAGATGGTGTGACGACGGCTTGCCACAAGCCTGCAATGAGGGGTGATCAGCGCCGGTCGCGCGACAAGCAGAAGTAGACAGCTCACCTTCAGCGGCGCAGGGCAGGTGATTGAACGTCTAATTTCTTCGAAAAGCGCTCTACCGGTCGGCCGGCGTCCCACCGAGGACGTTCCCGCTCCCGGCGAAGGCCGTCGACGTCGTCTTGTTCCCCTTCGCCCTTGCGCATGCGCCCGCCTGCGCCGTTCTCCCTCCGCCCGCGGCCCGCTCTCCCGCCTGCGCTCCCGATCCACTCTCGCCGGACCTGAGCCACCCGCTCTCCGCCAACGCCGCCCGCAGCGCCGGCCTTCTCTCGTACACCCGCTCGCGGACCACCCAGCGCACCCACGCAGCGGGGGCCTCGTCGAGCGTCAGTCCGCGGTGCTGGCCGAAGTCAAGTCGATAGCGGCCGTCGTCTGGGACAGACTGCTGGTTAGACTCGGTCTGAGTGCGCGTTGTGCGGGTGATCGTCGTTGTGGGCATGGCGGGCAGCGCGGAGGAAGCAGGAGGAGGTCGGACGGCTGCGGCAGCTGGCCTCGCCGGTTGAGGTGCTTGTGCGGTGTGCGGACGAAGTGCAATGCGATTGAGCTGGGCTCGCTGAGGTCTACTGGTTTTGAGAGCCGAAATAATTGTCCGAGAGTGCAAGCGAGGGATGAAAGGGACGCAGCAGGGCGAGCAAAGGGCGGGAAGGAGGATGTGGTAGGGAGGGAGCTGGAAGCGCTGCCGTCATCGCTCGGCCATCCGAGCTCTTCAGCTCGTTCGCGCCCCAGCGTTCCTCATCCTTCCCTTGAGTCGGTTCAGACACTGATAGCTGCCGGCCCACCCCCGTCTACGGCTCAGCAGCACTTGCCACAGCTCGCAGGTCTTCTCGACACCTTTGCTCGGGCTTGGTCCTGCTGCGCGGTGCAGTCGAGAGCTGACTTCTCGTCGGCACGTTGACGCGCACGGCGGCATACTACAGCTATCGATCGTCATGAGGCCTCATCGGCGCAATTCGTGCAGCTGCTCTGAGCCGGGGGAGGATGCCCGTGGTCGTGCGCTCCGTCGGCAGGTGCTCCGAGGGGGATGCGTCGTCGGCGGAGTTGGACGCCACTTGCACCGCAATCGCCCGCGCGCGTCCTTCGCCCTGAAAGCCCTTCTTGCTGCGAGACGAGGTTGCTCCAGCTCAACGTCCATCAAGCATCTCTTTCTCCTCTCTCCAGGTCCCCTACTCTTCCAGCTCTCGCAGCAACGACGTGCACGCGGGTCGCTTCCGACGAAGGCCTTGCCTTCCGCCCGCTGGCCGCCCTTGCGCCCTCTGCTCCTTACAATCAATCCTTGGACCCCTCCTCCCTTCCTCGACACCACAAGCTTTGCCTAGTCCTGCCTCACCCTCCCTCGCGGGGAACTCACACGAGTGCAGGTCTAACAGCTGGATGGAAGAGCCACGTCTCGGGATCACGGTCTAGACAGCCGCCCGGGTTTCCTTCCGCGCCTCTCTTTCACGAGGGAGGCAAGGGCGCTTCTCGGTCGTCCTCTCGGGGATGACTTGACGGAGCGCCTGGTTGGATCGCAGCGCGTCCTCGTCCACGCTCGCCGACTCCCCTTACTTTCCCAGGAGGTGGTGAGCACTAAACGGGGTTGACATCCCCTCTCTCTTCTGCCTTGCTCCGTGTGCTCTTGATGTGCTTGGCTCCAACAATTACTCGCTTGCGAACGTGCCGTCCAGCTAGTGAGCACAGGATCATCAGAGAGCCCAGCTTAGCGCAACCTCCGACCGGACCTGCACAAAGTCGTCCGGCGGCCAGCTGAACGCGGCCTCCAGCGTGGTGCTGAGCGTCCGTCTTTCCTCCTCGACCTCCGCGGCCAGCATCTCTGCCCAACGGGACGGTGTTTCAAGCGCGCTTTGGTCAAGCTCGGTGACGAGCTTGCCGGCAAACGCCTCTGTCACGTTTCTGAACTCCATCTGCCGGTCGACGGTAGCGAGCGACATCCCGCCGCCGGAGGACGGAGTTGATTGAGGGGTCGCCGCCGCGCCGCGCTTCGCGCCCTCGCGGTTGAACAGTGCCTGCTGCTGCGCGCGGTCCGAGCACGAGATGCTGTTGAGGATCGTCGAGCACATGACGGCCTCGCGCACGCCGATAGGGAGGCGACGGCCGACCTGCGGCCAGGGCAAAACGGTCAAAAAAGGAGCGCGACGCAAGGATCTGGAGATCGAGACGCACCTCCTGCATGGCGGCTTGCAGCAGAGCAATCTCCGACCGACACGAGCCCTCGACAGCTCGGTCGCCGTTGCGCACGGCGCGCCGGAGGACGTGCGTGATGCACCTCGCGGCGAGGAACCACGAGAAGGAGGCAAAGGGCGGCAGCTTTGTTGTCGGTCAACACATGCAGGCGGTCAGTGTTGCGCTTTGGTGAAGGGTGCTCCGGGGGTGCACGTACGCGGGAGAGATCGAAGGACGTCGCAAACAGCTGGTGCACGATGCCGATGAGCCCGCGTGAGGCGGCGAGCATGCGCAGGAGCGAGTAGTCGGACTCTTTGCCAACCTTGGCAAACTTCTCGTGCAGCTGGATGACCGCGCTGCGAAACGAAGACCTGGTCGGCCGTTTGACGACAGACCGAACGAGCAAGCAACGACTCACGCGAGGGAGCAGATGTGGATCATGAGCCCGTCCAGGTCGATAGCCTCGTGCGTACCGGCCGAAAAGAGCGGCTTCACCGCATTGCGGTGCTCAACGGGCAAGCTCTGCCTGAACGAGCTTAGCAGCCCGTCGAGCCTGCAAAAGTCAGCCGATTCGCGCGGGTCGGCGAAATCGAGCGCCTTTGCGACGCGCAGGAACTCGTGCACGCGCCGGACGAGCAGGATGGCTTTGAACATGAGCGTCGACGTGGTGACTGCTGGCGAGTGCGACGTAAAGATCTGATCTGTGTGGATCGACTGCTCTTCGTCGGACATTTCTTCAGGTTGCTGCATGAGACCAACGGGAATCAGTTTGACGCGACGCCTTCTTCGACAGGCAAGGAAACACACCTGTACAGCGTCACTCGCGTGACGGGCAGGGATAGGGCAGGTCACCACTCGGTCATCAAGGCAGCCCGCCCAACCAGACGCTGCCGAAGAGAGTGTGTCGATGGCGAGCCTGCGTGACGCCTCTTGAGTTAGCCTGCTCCCCGGGAGACGGCGAGCTGCCTCGCGTGCGCAAGGACGTACAGCGACCAGAACAAGTTCCGACGCTCGCTGATCTCAATGCCGTCGTCCGGGCCAGGGAAGAGCTTGCTAACCTCGGGCGGGACGTCTTTGAGGTGCAGGCCGAGCGGGGTGATCATGCGGATCGCGCGCGCGTTCATCAGGCAGCCCTGGGACCATTTCTGTCGACGCCTAAGCGCGGTCAGCACTGTATGCGGCGAGCTCGATCAACGAACGGGACGTACCGCACTCTGCACATAGTAGTGCGCGAGAATGGTCGACGCCTGTACGATTGACTGCCAGAGGCCCGCGTCGTCGAGCGCGTCCTCGATGTAGAGCTGCGCAGGGCAAGGGAAGCAGAGCTGTAAGCACGGCGTCGCCTCAGCTGCCAAACACCTGCGACTCACGCAAGCCCAGGTGCTGTGCACCTCGCCAAAGTCCGCATCGACACCCTTTCTCGCCGTGCTCGGCGGCGTGCCTATGCCGTTCCAGGTAGGCCGCGTCGAACCCGGGTCTGACAGGACGTTGCGATGAGTCCGCCTGACTTGCGGGCGTGCGAAGGCCGCTTCTTCCGGCGGCTCGGTGTAGACGTCGCCGAGAAAGCGGGAGGAGGCGGCGCAGATCGCGTGCAGGATGGAGGGGTGCGGGAACTGGTGATGAGTGGGTGGAAGCGCGAGGAGCTTGAGCAGCTTGCTGCGCACAGACGAGGCAAGCGGAAGGTCGGCGCAGAACTGGAGACAGCAGAAGACGTAAAGGGGAACGCACGTCTTGTTGAAGATGTTATGCGCCATGTGCGTGCAGCTGAAGAAGCACTCGACGCTGCGGTGCATCTGGGCAGGGGCCGGAAGGTGAGGCGGCCAGCTGCAGAGAGCAGGTTAGCGACGCAAAGCGGCTTGGCGTGAGAAAGGTAACGCACCCGGGCCAGAAGATGGCCGTCATGTCGGCCTCCGAAAAGGGAATGCGTATCGGCCTGCTCTGACCAAAGGCGAGAGTCGCGCCCTCGTCTTCAACCGGCGCCTGTCTGCTCTTCCCTTTACCCTCGCCTGACCCGGACGCCTTGAGCGAAGCTGCAGGCGAAGACAAGTTCGCGAGCGGGATGCCCAACCCCGTCGCGCCGGTCAGGCCGTTGCTGTGCTTGAACTCCATCAAGCCGCTGAACACCGTGTTGGCCGAGAGGTCGACGCGCTGCGAGGCAAAAGCGGGTCCAGGTGCGACTGAGAGGTTTGGTGAAGGGGGTTGCGTGGCAGGCGGAGGGGCGTACTGCTGGGCCCAGTCGGTCTGCGTCGAATGATTGAGCACGTCCGACAGGAAGCCTGGTGGGGGACTGGGCGCCGACAGATTGGGCAACGGCGGCGGCGTTGAGAAGGGAGTCGAGCTGCGTCCTCTGAGTGCTGGTGCTATCGACCGCTGCGGCTCGTGAGCGGGCGTGGGAGCCGAGGGAGGAAAAGTGTCGACGTGGGAGTACGACGAACTCGGGAAGGGGAAGGGCACGGGAGTGTACGCCGCGTTCGGCGGCGGAAGTAAAGGCAGCTGGCGACCGAACAGGAGCGGCAAAGAAGCGAGGGTGTGTGCATCCTCCAGTGAATGGTGCGTGTGGTGGAGGTGCGTTGACGGAGGAGGCGCAGCAGGGTGGGCAGGTGAGGGTGAGAACGGCGAAGGCGAAGGGTAGAAATGGAGTCGAGGGTCGATGTCGGGTGAGCCGGCTGCTGATTTCGACACGCTGGGTGGATCAACTAATGGTCCGCTGTCACAGGTAGCAGCCGATGTGCCTGCGGAGGATCCTAGTCCATCGTCGGCGGGGAGCGCTGCGCTCTTGCGCGGTCGCTTTGCCTTCGCGCCCTTCTCTTCCCCTTTTCTCGCGGTCTTGTCCTCCTCCCACTGGCACGGCGGAGGCGGTACGCCGGCCTTGAGGTGCTCCGTCGCGTACCGTAGCGACTTCTTGCAGGTGGTGCAGACCGGGTGGACGCCGTCGCACCTGTCGGACGGCGCGCGAGGCCAGCAGCGAAGGGAAGCGTCAGCTGGCAGAAGTGGAACCACAGGGCCGTGTCATATGCACTTGAGCTTCCGCGTTCGACACTGCAACGGTGGGAGAGGATGCAGCGGAGTCAGCAACAGGGAGGGCAGGGGGACCCGACAGCAGCGAACACGGGTGGTGAAGCCCGAGCACGACGCCTCCAGCGCGCCTCGCCTCGCTCTTCAACATCCGTGCATGTTTCTGGACCTGTTCAAGAAAGTAACGCAGTGCACTTACGTTAAGGCAGGCCTGTCGTATCGCGCACGGCCGTCAACTTCAATCGCTCGTGCAGCTGGAGCAAAGGGGGGGGGGGGGGGGGGGGGGGGGGGGGGGGGGAGGGGGGGTGGGGGGGGGGGGGGGGGGAAGCGGGACACAACACCTAACCGGCCTTGTTCGCGCCGCCCGGGTGCAGGGTGGACACTCCCCCAAAACAACAGACA
>MVAM01000217.1:0-23163 GCA_014825675.1 Cystofilobasidium ferigula
TTTCTCTGTTGGGTGGGGCTTCCCGGGTCTGGGGGGGGCGGCGTCAGGGGGGGGCGGGTGTGCGGGCGGGGTTGCAAGGTGCGGCGAGGGGGGGGGGTGTGGGCTCCTCCTCCCCCCCCCCCCCCCCCTCCCCCTTTCCGGCCCCTTGCTGTTATCGCAAAGCGCCTTTTGCTGACCGAGCGGCGGGGTATGCCGGCGACGAGCAGGAGGGCTTCGAGGTGCCCGACGCGGACCTGCCGGCAGACCAGCTCGCATCGACAAGCATACACGACGAGGAGACCTTCTAGACTGCTCTCCTTTTCGCTTCCGCTAGGAGGCGGCTTCCTCCTTCGTCTCATGATCACTGCGTTCCCCTTGGCTCTCTGTGCCGACCCTCTCGTCTCTTCATACCCCCACACGTTCTGTCCGCTCGCACCATTCCGGAACGGGATCCAAATCATCTTCTGCCCGTGTCCGCACCCAGAGATGCTCAGTCTGCGAACGTTATATGCCGCGTAAGCTTTGCGTCAGTCATCGATATCACGACCGGACGACCACGCGCTCGACAAGCCCCTCGCCCAGGCGCTGCAGCTCGGCGATCAGTCCCGCTTCGTTCAAAACCACCATCTGGCTCTGCGAGCGCAAGGGGACGACTGGTCAGCTGTGACCGACAGAGAAACGACAAGGGCAAGCAAGCGCACCTTCGTATCGCCCTCGAGCGCGACCGGCTTGCTCGAGAAGTCGAGCTGGACCTTGAAGTTGCGCGGCTGCTGGTACGCCGGGTTGAAGATGCCGCCGATGACGCCGCCACCACGGGCGTCATGGAAGAGGACAAAGACGTCGCCGAAGGCGCGCTGTACGGCGCGGGTGTCAGCGGAGCGTTCCGAGAAGAGGCAGAGAAAAGACGCACCTCGACCTCGCGCAGATACATCGTGACCGGGTCAAAGTCGATGCGAAGCTCCTTGCCGTATGCCGCACTGGCTGCCTTGAGGCTGTTTGCGTTCTTGTACTTGGACGCCCAGGAGGCCTCATTCGGCGCAACAGCCTGGTACGCGCGCGGGAGGACGGAGAGCTTGAGCTGGATGAGGAAGCTGTAGTCGGTGAGCGGCGTCTTGAAAAGCGACTGCGACAACAAAGGAATGGACGTCAACAATGGATGGATAGGGAGGAGCAGTGGGCCGCATACCTCGACAACGAGCGAGCCGTCCTTGCCGGCCTGCTCGAGCGCTGCGAGCGTCGCCTTGGCAATCTGTCCCACGCGCGCCGCGACGAGCTTGCTCGGCTGGGTCGCGCCGAACACGCGGCCCGTCAGGTCCTCCTCGGTGACGACAACGTACGCGCCGCTGGTGATGCGGACGTCAGTTTCCCTGAGCTTCCTGAACGCCGCGAGCGCCTGCGTGCGCTTCTCTGCCGGGAACGCAACCTTGGTGCCCGCATCGGCGCCGGCGGTCGAGTAGAGCGGGAGCACCATGGGCGACGTGCTCCACTTCCAGCGGGCGAGGACGGTCATGACGCGAGCGAAGCCGGCCGAATGCGACGCCGGCGGCGAGTGCGGCGTCGGGCAGAGGTACACCGACGCACAGATGAGCTCGATCAGCTCAGGCGCGACGTGCTGCGAGAGCATGTGGGCCGCGAACCAGCGCTGGACGAGGCGCGTCGTGAGCGAGAAGGAAGGGTAGAGGTGGTGGATCGCCGCGATGGCGGAGTGGTGCCTCGGCGCGCTCGAGAAGCGGTGCTGGTGCAGGTCGAGCGCCTTCTGCGCGGCCTTACGCGTCCGCGGCTTGGTGTTCTTTTTGTCGACGATCAACTTTTGCAGCAGCGTTCGCTCGCGGTCGTGATGGATGCGCAGGCGGAAGGCGAAGCCGGACGGATGGAACACCTCGAGCGAGCAGTTGTCGCGGATGACAGCCTCATCGACGTCGTCGCAGTCGTCGACAGCGACCGCAACGCGAGCGCCCTCGATTGCACCCGCGAGGAGCTCGGCCATCTTATGGAAGAAGGCAAGCTTGATTTTCTGGATCGCAGACAGGTCGTCGGGCCACTTGCCGGACGACTCGAACTGGACGACGACGTCGAGAGGCTCGACGTACTTGAGGCAGTCGGGCGCGAGGCCGAGGCGGTCCTCGTCGATCGCGAGCGGCGGGAAGATCGAAGTGTAGCGCAGGCCCTGGGCGACGGGAAAGATGTTGAGCAGCGAAAGCGGTAAATTGTCCTCAAGCGAACGTAGGGTCGCGACGAGCGCATTGTAGGCGTCGAGCGCTGGGCGGTAGCCGTCGGTCGCCGACTCGGTTGAAAGCAGGTGCTTGGCCGATTCGGGCAGCTGGATGAGCGGCAGGTAGTCGCGCAGGCTCTCGGTCGTGATGGCGTCCTCCTCGAGAGCAAAGTGACGCTGGAGGATGTATCGCACCGAGCGGCCAACGATCAGACTGCGCTCGCCCTCGCTGGCGCCAATGTCCCAGACGACGGACTCGATGATGCGGCCGTCCTTAAACCTGCGGAGCTCGCTCTTGTCGCCCCAGAACTGACGGAAGTCCTCCGAACCAGCCTCGTCCTCGGCCGAAGGGCCGGCGTCGACGAGCCGCCAGCACTCGGCCTGATCGAGGATGAGGCCAAGCTCAACGATTTGACTCTCCTCGGACGCCTCGGGTCGGGGCAAGCCGAGCGGCCACGAGACGGCTGCGCTGGCTGGGTTCGAGCGCTGGAGGACGACGAGCTTTGCGCGCGTGTTGAGCGCCCGGCGGAGGACGGCGGACATGGCCGCGAGCAGGTGGTTGACGCGCGACGGCTCGTCGAGGCGGTCCATCGGGCCCTTGAACACGTGCTGCGCGGTCGAGAGGTCAATCCTGAAGACGACGTCGAACTTCTCCTCGGGCGCCTCGCCACCGCGGAGGAAAACGCGCTCGAACGTCTCCTCGCCCTCGCCCTCGACGGCCGCTTCCGTGTCGAGCAGGTCAAGCGTGCCCTTTGCCTCGCGCTTCATGAGCTTGAGCACGCCCGCTTCAACGCCAAGCAGGACGTTGACGGTCCCCTCGGGCGCGACGAACACGCCCTGGCCCTCGCTCGCGGCGTCGACAAACTCGTCGCGGATGATCGGGCGTACAGCGGCCGAGGCCTTCCCGTGTGGGTTGAGGAACACCGCCGAAGCCGCGAACGAGTGGTGCGAGAGGAAGTCGAGCACGGCGCGGAACACCTGGTAGCTCGACATGCCCTTGGCGACCTTTTTGCCGCCGGTCGCAGACACCGCCTTACCCGACGCCGCCGAGCGTGTGACAACGTCGCCTCCGAACACGAGGAAGCCGAGCACGAGCTCCACCCACTCGCGCCAGCCGTTCACGGGCGCGCCGAATGGCAGCGCGCCGCCGAACCCGCGCTTTGCACCCCACAGCTGGAGCAGGAGCGATGCGTCCTTGAACGCGGGGAGCGCGACCGAGAGCGCGTGAAGGTACAGCAGCCGCGAGGGAGGGAGCGACTGCGCGAGCAGAGCCGTGTTGTACTTGGGCGTTGGGGGTGGAGTGACGTCCGACATCGAGGGGCGAAGGCCGTTGCGGAGCGGCGAGAGCTTCGAGGATGGGAAGAGCGAAGGAGGGACGACGGGCGTAAGGACGATAGAAAGAGCGAGCTTGGAGAAGTCGTGCTCAGATTTGTCTGCGGGTGCAGCGAGGAAGTATGTCAGCCCACGGAAGCACAGCAAAGGTGGCAGCAAAGGACGCACCCGTTACTGAGCGCACGACGAGCTTGGGTGTCCACTCGGACCCCTCTTCGACGCGCCACTCGACCGCCCCGAGCCCAAGCTTCTTGGCTTGCTTCTGGAGCTCCTTTCCGACGACGCCGAGCCAGTACACACGCTTGTACGCCCATCGTCCGTTGAGGAAGTCTTTTTCCTGGAAGAACGCCTCTGGCATGAGAAGGGAGAGCTCGACGTCGCCCTGCTTGCCCTTGCCCTTCTTGCTCGCCCGGCGCGAGGACACCGTCTCGAGCGGCCACGCGCCCGTGATCTGGCACTCGGTCGGCGGCGCGAACGCCATGAGCCACTTAGAGTCGTCGGCCGGGCCAGCGCCGGGGTACGGCAGGTTGTCGCCGGACGACTGGGTCAGGCGCGGGGTGGTCGGCGGGAGCGACTTGAGCGCGAGGAGGAAGGGGCGCAGCGTCTGGAGCGTCGTGAGGAGCGCAGAGAGCGCTGGCGGGGCCGGGTGCGTGGAAGGCGAGAGTGGACGGAGCGAGGGGAGAAGCGAGGAGAGAAGCAAAGAGAAGAGCGGCGACTTGAAGAGCGTCGTGGCAGACTTGAGCGCTGCGTAAGAGACGGGTGACGGGTTGTCAGCTGAGAGCCCGCACATCAGAAACCGCACACAATCTAAGCGCACTCTGCATCTCCTCGTTCGTCGGCGGGTAGTACAGCGAAGAGCCCTTCTTCTTGTTGTAGTCCTTGGGTGCCGCTTCCTGCGCGCCTTCGAGATCCTCCATGTCGGCTTCCCCTTCCTCCTCCTCCTCGTCAACCTCCTCTCCCTCGATCTCCTCGCCGGAGACCGAGATATGGTCGTCGACGACAAAGCTGTCCGCGCCGTCGCTCACGCCCGAACCCTCGCCGTCGCTTTCGGACGCCTCGTCGTCGATGAACTCGTTCTGCGCGCCGCCAGCCGAGTCGTCCTCGTCGTCGTCCTCGTCGTCGTCAGAGGAGATACCGCCGCCGCCGGACTGTGCAAGCGTAGCGACGTCGGCGCCGTCGTCCGAGATGAAGTCCTCGTCCGAGTCGGGGACGGCGGCGGGCCGCTTGGATCGCTGCTGCTGCTTGAGCGCCGGTCGCTGCGAGGTGGTCCGGTCGGAGGGACGAAACGGGTCAGTCCGCCAGCAGCTACACCACCAGAAGCGCACCGAACGCACCTTGGACGACGGCCCAGGTTGGGCAGCTGTGTGGCTCTTGCGCTTGAGGCCCATGGCTTGGATGTAAGGGGTGGTTGCGGGAGGAGGAACTGCGCTGTCTCTCCAAATTCTGAAGCCCGTTGATTGACCCCTGATTTACCCCGATTGTAATCCCCGATTGAAAGCCCCATTAGCCATCCGAGCGCCTCCGACCTTGACCTCGCCGCTTCTCCTCCCTCCCGTGGACCTGACAGCCTCTCCCTCGGTTTAAACGATGTCGTACGTCCTCTGCGATGCATTCTCGCGCAAGAGCGGTGCTGATCCGACCGGCGCTCGTCTCGCGATGCTGCAGCCTCTGCCCGCCCTACGCTCCCTTCCTCGGCTTCGGCGGCGTCGCGTCGGCTGTACGTCCCCCTGTCCTACGTCCTTGGCAGCGCTGCAAGCGCCTGACCTGCTGCCTGAATGTGGCCAACGCGCAGATGATTCTCAGCAGTGCGTTCGCTAGCTTTGTGGGCGAGCCGGGGTGGCAAGGAGGCAGCACGACGGCTCCTGGACCCCGCAGCCCATCTCAAGCACCCGTCGTGCATCCTCCCTGCTGATGCCGCCTGCCCTTTCGTGCTGATTGCCGCAGCGGTCGGCGCCGCTTACGGCACGTCCAAGTCAGGCATCGGAATCTCTGGTCTCGGCCAGTTCAGGCCTGACCTCATCATGAAGAGCTTGATTCCCGTCGTCATGTCCGGTGCGTCCCACCTCCAGCCGTTGCATCCTCGGCGCTGCTCGCCGTCGACATGCTGACCACCCTCTTTGCGCTGGTGTCGGCAGGTATCATCGCCGTCTATGGCCTGGTTGTTTCGGTCCTGATAGCAGGCACGCTCTCGCCGTCGGACGACTACTCGCTCTTCGCCGGCTTCGTCCACCTGGGTGCGGGCACGGCGTGCGGGATGACGGGGCTCGCAGCGGGATACGCAATTGGCATCGTCGGTGATGCGGTCCGTGTCTATCATTCCGCTGGCGATGTTGGTGAAGGGGAAGGCTGACGTTGGGTGCGCCCCCCTGGATCGCTTGCTCAGTGCGTGCGGACTTACGTCTACGAGTCGCGCGTGTTCGTCGTCATGGTCCTCATTCTTATCTTCGCGTGCGTCCTCCTGCACCGGCGTGACCCAAGCTCAAGTATGGCCGAAGCTGACCTCGCTCGGGGGGTGCTGCGCAGCGAGGTCATCGGGCTGTATGGCCTCATTGTCAGCTTGATCCTGAACACGCAGGTCGGCGAGATGCAGGTGCGTCCTTGACGCTTGCTCTCTCTGTGGTCGCAGCGTGCACGCGGGACTGACTTAGCTGGTGCCCGCGTCCTGCACGACAGTGCGGCGCAGCATGAGCTCGGTCTTCGGGGAGGGAAGGCGCGGGAAACTTCGCCTTGGGGCTCGACGCTGCAGCGGGCCCTGCGCGACTATTATACCATGGCTCCGGAGCGTTCTGGCTGGCGGTATTTTGAGTCAGGGTCCGTCGGAGGTCCGGCTCGTCGGAGTTGTCGGGAGGGGCGGCTGTCGACCGCCGTCATTGCCGTCCGCCGCGACCTGAGGCCGCCTACGCCAGCAACCCCATCTCCCCTCCTCCTCACTCACTCCCATCAGGCCTCATACCCAGACAGCGCGCTCAGCATGCCGTCCTCCGCCACCCTCGCCCGCTGCCTCCTCCGCGTACCCGCCGGCAGCAGCTCGCGCCTCGCCCGGCCCGCAGTCCGCCAAGGCCCCGCTCGTGCTGCCCCTTCAGCCCTTCCCCTCCTCCGACGGCCGCTGCACTCGACAGGCGAGCCCAAGGAGGACGGCAAGGAGAAGGCGCAGCAGGAGCTGCGCGACATGAGCCGGATCGACCAGCTTCTGAACGAGATCGGCCGGTGCGAGAGCAGCTACTTCGCGCGCTTCCCCGCGGGCTTGATTGGCTGACCCCAGGCTTGCTGCCGCCGACATCGCAGGACGTCCAACTCGGCAGAGGGCATCCCGATGCGCAACAAGGCGCCCTGGGAGGGCGTGCACTCCCCGGAGCCCTGGAGCTTTTCGTACGACCCCAACGCGTCGCGCTCAGCGGCGGTTGCGGGAGACAACGCCGGCGCTGAGCCGAAGAGTAGCAAGGATGCTGCTGCGGTCGCCGAGGGCGTGCTGGACGAGCCAGAGCTGACGCCGCGGAGGATGAGCGACTCTTATGTCGAGGTACGCACGTTCATCTCTCCTCTTATGCCATCGTCATAAGCTGACCTGTGGTCATGCAGATCTCGCTGCCGCTCCTGAGCGACCCAGTCCTCCTCGCGCCATATGTGTCGACGACGGGCGGCCTCCGACTCGGACGACTCATGGAGCACCTTGACGTCCGTCTCGACCCTTCAAAGTCTTCCCGCTGGCGGGATCTGACCTTGCAGTGCTAGACGGTCGTCAGAGTCTTGCCGGCGCCATCAGCTACAAGCACGTCCTGCCGGCCAACACGACCGACTTCCAGCAGGCGGCCGACTCGCACCATGTCTACCTCGCGACAGCCTCTGCGGGTGCGCAGCTTCCTTACCTGCTTGACAGACAGTGCGAGTGCTGACCAGGCTCCTTCGTCATCCTGCGCAGACCGTCTTGACTTGTTCGCGCCGCTCCAGGTGCAGGACCTCAAGCTGTCGGGCCACGTCGTGTTCGCCGGCAACTCGTCAATGGAGGTCAGTCACTTACATCATCTGAGCGCAGGTCCGATGTCGAGCTCCGCTGAACTAGTTCTTCCGGGATGTCCTTAGGTCTTCATCAAGATGGAAGGCCTGCGCGAGGGCGGCAAGAACGAGACGCTCATGCTCGGCGCGCCCTTCCTCCCCTCCCCTTTGCGCCTCCATATGCTGATCCTCTTCACGCTGCAGGCCGATTTACTATGGTCGCGCGCGACTCGCGGACGCATGGCGCGCGCAAGATTAACCCACTCATCGTCGAGACGCAGGCTGAGAAGGACCTGTTCGCCATCGGCCGTGGTGCGTCCCTCCAAGCCCCCGTCGATCGGCCCAAGTGGTCCCTCGCTGACTTCGTTTGCCCCCTTTCGCTGCGCAGAGCACAAGAAGCGCAAGCAAGACTTCACCCGCACGTCCCTCTCGCGCCAGCCGCCGACGGCGGCCGAGATTCAGCGCCTACACGAATTCATGCTCCGGCACAAGGGGTTCAAGGGCGCGAACGATGGCCTGGCGACGACGGCTTCGACGGTGATCAGGGAGACGGCGCTGATGCACCCGTGAGTTTGGCTTTGCTGCTCTTCTCTGTGATCCCGCCTGACGCTGACGAGGGACGTGATGGTGCTTATGGCAGGTCGGAGAGGAACCTGCATGGAAAGGTTCGTGTTTCATCAGCATCAGACAGCGCCAAAGGAGCTGCTGACGACCCCGTCGTGTCCGCTGACGCCTACAGGTCTTTGGAGGTGCGTGCGCTCTCAGCCGCTGCTCGTGAATTCATACTGACCAGCTGAAGTGGACCGTTGCAGGCTACCTGATGCGACTTGCCTTTGAGCTGTCTTACAGCAGTGCGGTCCTGTTCGCCCGCAGCCCGATGCGCTTCCTGTGCGTCACAACCCTTCCAACCTTCGCTCACCCCACCCTGACTTCATCCTGGACGCGTAGTGCATTGGACGAGATCTCTTTCGCCCTCCCCGTTCCGATCGGCTCCGTTCTGCGACTCACAGCGACCATCACCAAGTCTTCGCTCGAGACCGGGCAGGTGCACTCGCAAGTAGCTGCCGAGGTCGTCAACGTTGCGACGGGGAAGACTGAGAAGACCAACGTGAGCCCCTCCCTAATTTCTTCAGCTTTGCTCGGGAAGGAGGATGCAGGCTGACGGCAAGCGTGCGAGGATGGCAGGACTTCCATTTCACGTTCGCAAAGGACGACAGCAGTGCGCTCACGCGTGAGGTCGTGCCCGAGGTGCGTTCTGTGTCTTTCAGGTTTGCGCCCTCGTCCGCTGACGTCCGGTGTCGCGCCCCGCAGACGTACCACGAGGCGATGGCCTGGCTCGAGGCCGAGCGTCGCATGTCGACGGGGAACGCGATGCGCGCGCTTGTGCACCCGTAGACAACGGCGCAGGGGCTAGACCTGTCTGATGGACTTTTGACCTGGTCTTGCTCGCTTCGTTAGGATGAACGGAACAGCATTGATATGATTCAGGGCGTGGAGGAGGGGATGATGGAGCGTGGGAAGCAAAGGAGTGGCGGCAGGTCGGGATAGGCGCAGAGAACGGCAGTACATGAAAGGGCGCGAAAACAGGATCGAGAGTGAAACCGGTGAGGAAACGTACTGGTGATGCTATCAAGGGAGACGACGGGCAAGGTGTTCGTAAGTTAGGAGATGATCAGCTAGGAAGGACAGTGGGTTGCAAGGCGGGCAAGGTGGGCGTGGGGCGTACGTGATGTCGTCAAGAGAGAAGGGCGGACAGGCAAAGGTGAACAGGGCTAGCGGGAGGAATGGAAGACAAGACCGAGGCAAAGATGAGGTGGTGAAGGGAAGAGCGCGTTGACGCAAGCAAAAGGGGAAGGCAGAGAAGTTGCCTGCGCCTCAGCGACGGCCAAAGTTGCCAAACAGCCGCTGTGCGAGCGCGCTCTCCCCCCGCGGCTGGGCCTGAGCCGGTCTTGCAGGCGCCTGCACGGCCGCCTGGGCCATCTGCGGGCGAGTCGACCTTCTCCTCGGCGGGGGAGGGATGAATTCCGCTCCCGCAAACGCAGGCGAGTAAGCCGGCGGTGGGTTCGCATCGAGCGGGAGCTCGCCCTCGGACGAGATGACGGAGAACGCCGCGCTCGAGCCTGGGCTGCTTGGGGCGGGCGCGAGCGAGCTGAAGTTGAATGTGCGCGGGATGGCGCTGGGCGCTGGGCGTGGTGGGGGAGGGCGGGTGAGCGCGGTGGGCGTGGACGCGCGCGGGCGGGTACTAAACGGGAGGAAGCCGCGAAACGGCCGTACGGCGGGAGGGTCGCTGGTTTCAGTGGCGGGAGAATCGCCCTCGATTGTATTGGCAGCCGGGATGTGAAGGTGGCGGACCGAGCCTCCAGAAACGACCGCCGTGCTCCTCCTCGCGCGGTTGAGCAGCAGCGAAGAGCGTGCAGAAGGGGTGACTTCGGCCGGCGGCGCTGTGTTGGTGCGCGCGCGTCGAAGAGAGACGCCGGGGGAGGACTCGCCGACCAACGAACGCATGGAGCGCGTCGAGTTGCGGCGCGTCGGTCCGACGGACGAGGACGCCGCGGGGACAGGTGACGAGGGCGTCGTTAAGGGCTCGCATGCGAGTGGCGGAGCGACGAACGAGAACGTCGACGAGGCGTTCGAGTTTGTGCGCGTGCGGCCGTTGCTGTCACCAGCGAGTCTGAGGGACGACCCTGCGCTCGACGTCCCGCCGTGGCTCGAGCCTCCCCCTCGGCCAGTAGTCGAGCGCGGGACGCGCCGCTGAGCAATGGGCAAGTCCTCTTCGCTCGTAAGGGGCGGCGTGTCGGGCGCGGGCTCCATCTCGTCCAGCTCGGGCAGTTGGAGCGGCGCGTCGTCGGATAATTCCGGAGACGGAGTGGGCAGACGGCGCTGCGAAGTGGAGCCGGAGACGGAGCTCGTCTTGGTCGACGAGACGTAGGAGGTAAAGGAGGTGACGGAAGAGCCGCCGGCGGTCCTTTATGAGCGTATTTCTTGTCAGTCGCTGCTTACGGAAGAAAGAGGGTGCGCGAGGACGTACCTAGCGCGGCGGGTCGGCCGGGGCGACTCGGACGGCGACCTTGACCTGACGCTGGCAGACTTCGTAGGCGACGACGCTGGCGACCCGCCCTCGCCAGTCCTTGCAGCCTGAGCAGCAGCGGCCGCAGCCGTGCGCGACCGCGTAGACGTCGCGGGCGAGACGTTTGAATCCGTCCTTGAGCGGGCGGCAGCAGTCGCTGCGCGTGTCGTTGGCCGACCACGGTTGGCTGGCCGCCCGCGGGCGGACGGTTGTCGGGTGCGGGAGGGGCCGGCGATGGGGCTAGCGTTGGCGGCGGACTGCGAGTCTGCGTTGTGCTCGGGGAGTTCGTCTTCGTTTGCGAGCGCGTCCTCCCCACTGACATTCTCCGGCGCACGAGCGGTTGATGGCACAAATACCCAACGTCTTGTGCCACCCGGAGGGCCCGTTTCGCCTGCGTTGCCCTGGTTCGCCACGTACCCGCAGCGGCTGAGGAGGTCGAGCGCCTGTTGCAACTCCCGCGCAAGAGCCGGCGCCGCACTAGGTCGCTGTGCGGCGGGCAGGAGCAAAATCGCCCCCCGGTCGTCGGTCCCCACCTGACGTCGAAGGATCGCCTGCGGGTCCGGGACGTGTTCGCCTGTCGACCGCTGGGCGTCCGAAAAGGAGAAGGACACCTGCGAGCGCACGTCGGGCGGGATGTCGGGGTTCGACAAGACCTCGGAAAGCTGCGACTGAAGCGCAGCAACTTGGCCGACATCCTGCGGCGCGTCAATTTCTTCCGCCTCGTCGTCGGCTTCATCGAACTCGGAGGTGGGAAAGGCGAGCTGGGCTGCGGTCGGGGGGGAGAACGTCGACGGCGCCCAGGAGGAGAGCGTTTCGGGCGCTGCGTATCTGCCCGAAGGCCTGCGCGGTGCTGGAGGAGGGGACAGCACCGTCGGCTGAGGGTGAACGAGCGGCGATGGTGCAGCGCGAGTTGACGAGACGACTCGTGCGCGCGTGCCCGACGCCACTCGCTGGACGGGAGGCGCCTCGTTTGCGAAAGCGTCGACCGAGCGCGAGAAGAGCCTCGAATTCGACGCCGCGGAAGAGACAGAGACGGCGCGCGTGATGTCGCGCCTGGGCAGTGTTGAAGGAAGGTTCGCGGGGTAGAAGCTGCGTTGAGGCGAGAAGCAGGACCTCAGTACTACGTTATGCCTGCTGAAGGAGAGCCTGGACGCACTCGTGCTGGTCGTCGACCTCGCTGGGCGTTGCCTCAGGAAGCGGAACCGTCGAAGCTGCGACTTGAGAAAGCTCGACTGCAGAAAGTCGAGTTGAATGGGATCTGCGCGAGGCAAGCAAAGCGAGAGGTAAAGGGCGCCGGAAGACAAAGTTCAGCGACACGCATCCGGCAATCGGTGAGAAGATGAGGTGCGCACTGTTGTTGCTGTGGCAATCGAGGCCCGTCATACAGGTGCCCCCGAGTACCATTTTGAGCGCGGTCGTGTGTCTGGCTGCCCCAGGCCATGATCTCCCACACCGCGCGCCCCCGGAGCTGGCCCATGATCACGCCGTCGACAAAGCGCTCGTTGGACCAGCGCGGATCGCCTCGCGGCCAGAAACGGGTCCAGTGCTCGAGTGTTGTGAGCTCATGTGCGGAGAAGGGCTGAGAAGGAGAATGGGGGTCGGTAGAAGGAGGGGAGGCATGGGATGCGGGTAGGTCCGTCGCGTCTGCGGCCGGGCGGGAGGAGGATGCGGCGTTGCGCGCCATCGGCGCCAGCGTGCTTCGGTGTAGATGCGTAATGGTAGGGTGTCCGACGGGTACGCTGCGCCGTCAGAGCGCCGTTCTGTCGAACAAGGGAGAGAAGAGGAGGATAGGATGAGGAGGGCGGGGGGCGGGAAGGGAGGAAGCAGCGGCTGAATGTTGAGTGATCCCAAAGTCAGGCGCGTCGACAAACGAAGTGCAATCGTCATTTACCCCGGTTCATACACTGATTCGGACAACGTAATAGATAATAATGGAGTCGACGACTGACTGAAGCATCCTCCGCCCCTCCATCGCTTCCCGCTACTGGACCAAACCGTCCTCGTCCAGCATTGGCCAGTCGAGCCTTGCATCCTCCAGTACGACATTATCGGCCCTCCTACGCGATGCCCGGCGCCTCGCACTGGACGGCCCTGCTCGACCTGGACGACCTGCCCGCGCGCAGCCCGCGCGCCCTCAAGCCGCAGCGCACCGTCGCGGAGGCGCTTGCGTTTCACCGCGCCGAGTCGCGTCGGCAAGAGCGCGAGCAGCGGACGCATGCGCGACTGACGGGCACGGCGGGACTGGACGGCGCGGCCGAAGGAGCAGGAGCGGGGATGCTCCCTCCGGCGCTCGCCGCGCTGCAGGTCGTCGACCGGGCATCCGATGCATCACGCAGCACGACGGCGACGACGGTGAGAAGAACGCCTGGTCCACCGCCGCCAAAGTCGTGGACGTCCCCTCTCCCTTCTTCAGCAGCGTCGTCGCGCTCGCACACCACGTTTACCGCTTCCACCGCTGCTCAACTCCCCGTGGAGATCGATCACTTTACGCGCTCGCACCTGTCGTCCCTCGTCGAGCTGCACGCTTCGCGTCGGTCCCGCGGTCCCCCTCGACTACTCGTTAGCGCGCTTTTGCTGCTGCTCGCGCGGCTCGAAACGGCGCCGGACCAGGAGGAAGCGAGGGAGCAAGTCGCCGCGCTGCCTCGACACCTGCGCGAGGTGGCGGTCTGGGGCGTGCCGAACTGGCTGGGCCGCGGACTGAGTGCGAGGGAAGTGGAGGCGCTTCTCTGGGACTTGCGAGACTGGGGCGAGGAAGAGGATGGAGCCGTCTGTGACGGTGCGCCCGAGCGGGCGGACACTGATGGCGGCGAGGACTCCTGGGACTCCTCGTCCTCTTCATCGGCGTCCTCCTCCTCTTCCGGAAGCGGCGCCGGCTGGCCGACCCTCTACTTGCCCTGTACCTCCCTCCCTCCGTCAACGCTCCGCCTGCTTCTCACGCCGAACCCCGCCGGCCTGGCGTCGCCCATCACGCACCTCTCGCTCGCTTACGCCGCGCTCCCGCTCGAGCGACTCCTCCCGGTCCTGCCTGCGCATCTGCGCGCGCTGTCGCTTGCGGGAGTGCGGCTCTTGCCCGCTGGGGAGGACGTGATCGGCGGATCGGCGAGGGTCAGGAGTTTGCTCATCCGGCTGGCGCGCGCTACGCCGCTCCTTCGAGTTTGTCCTCCCCCCTTCAGCGCTCTTGTGCTCTCCCGGACTGACACCATCTGATCTTTTGCAGGATCTCGACCTATCCCATGCCCACCCGCCCTTGACGCCCGCCCTCCTTGCAGAAGTCCCTTGGTCGACCCAATGGCGCGCGCTCGACACGCTCGTCCTCACAGGCCTTGACCGGGTCGGTCTCAAAAAAGCGCGCGAGGCACAGGCGGAGGTGCGCCGGGGGATGGGGAAAGGTAGAGGGTGGTGCGAGGTCGTCGTGGAATAGATGTACATCTGGGGTAGTGCGCAGATGAAGAGGGCGGAATGAGAGGGCGCGGACTTTCACGCGCAAACGACGACGCCAAGTGATTGAGCCGGGGCAAGAGACAGCCCTCCTCCGCCGTCCATCCTCTTGCTCCCTCACCAGTCCCACGCGACAGTCCATCCTCCTCCCTTCAGCTCAGCCCAGGGGCGGGCAACCCCCGATCGTGCCAAGGCAGGGTGCAAGCAGCTCATCAGTCGGCCGTCCGCCTCGCCCGCTGGCCTTCCGCGCGCAGCTCGACCCAGAACCTCAACTCGTGCGTCAAGGTCAAGACCCTCCAGTCCGAGCGTTGCCCCGTCGTCGGCCACGAGCCGGCGGCTACGAGAACGGGAAGCCATGTTCCCCGCCCATCTGAACTGGCGCCTTGGCTGCTCGAGGTGCGTCGCGCTTCCTCGCGCTGCGGGATGAACGCCGCAGGGAGAGAACGGGAAACTCATCGGCCATCGTCCGTCGCTCGCAGGAGCTTGTCGCGACCGCTGAGAGCGCCAGAGAGCAGAAGCTACTCCGTGCGTGGTAAAGGAAGGTCAGAGGCGAGCTCGGTCGTTGAGGGTCATCGGCGGTCGCAGGGCGCAACGCTTCGATATCTGTCGGCCCCCTCGCTTGTCATCCAGGGCGTGGACGTGACCAGTCAGTATCTGACAAGCTCCTGGGTCCATCTGTGTGCCCGCGCTCGACACGGAATGGGCGAGTTGGCTTTGTAACACCGGTTGGCGAATCAGGGTGGTCGCCTCGTATGTCGTGAGGTGATGTTGGATGTCGCGCCATGCTACTACCGTGGCCCGGTCGCACCTTCCGGCGTCGGGATCGAAACAAGATCAGCATGCAGTCGCAGCTAGGAATGGCCGCACCTGTGTGAGTCGTTGTATGCTCTTCTGCTGCTAGTAGGGCGCAGTCCTGATGCCGCGCACTATCATCGTGCCCGTTCTGCCCCCCTGCATCCCCGTCCGGGTCAAGCAGCATGCATCAGCAGCAGTACCTGTCGACCCGTCTGTCGAAGCATTTGGCCATCGCTTCTGCGGAACGTGAGCGCACCGGGACGGCTGCTCGCACGAGACGAGAGCCCTTACGCTCCGCCTTGAGCTCCGCATACAGTCGGTTCTCCTCCCACCTGTCTGCTTTCTCCTGATGTGTGACCACCCTCTACGTGCAGGTCAGCAACGAGATCAGCGACCATCTCGTCCTTCAGGCTCGGTCGGTCAGCCCATCGACCATCAGCCTGCATGAGGGACTCGTCTACGCTGCTGCGCACGCGCGCGCCCCAGGTACTCCACCTGCCCATCGACGTCGTCGTCGTCCGATACCCGCGGGCAGCCAAGCCCGCGCCGACAGCTCGGTCGCAATATTCGTGCGCTGGCGGCGATGGAGTCAAGAGTCGGGTTGGGGTGGTCGAGGCAGGGAGCTCGGAGGCAGTTGCGCGGTCGGGGCGCCGAAAATTACCAAAGGTTCGAGCGTCGTGGGGTTGGGGCTGCGGGTGAAGCAGGAGAAGGACCAACCCCTGCCCGCCCTCGTCGACTTCGCCACCCTCGCCGGACCACATCTCGCCTTCCCTCCGTCTCCCACCCTCCTCCCTCCGCCCTCTCCCCGCCCTCTCCCTCAGCGTCTCGCATAGCAGGACTTGCCCTCTCCTCTGGCAACGCCCCGCAGCTCGCGTTTCTCGCCCTTCCCTCAGACCCTCCCCACCCCGACGACGGCCATGTCCACCGCGGTCGACTCCCCCTCCTCGTCGACCTCGCCCGTCCAGCGCAAGGCTAGACAGGACACGCCCCCTCACAGCGCGCCCATCAGCCCGCCGCTGTCGCCGCAGCAGAAGGCGGCTGACCTCGGTCCTGGTGCGTCCTCCTGGGGCTTTGGGGGAGCTTCTCTGGTGGTGGTGGAGTTGACACCTCCTTTGATCCGACCCTTGTTGCAGACTCGCTGCTGCCGACGCTGCCTGAGCCCAAGACGCCTGCCGAGCCCGTCGACCTGCGCGTGCCGGACAACTACGTCCAGGCGACGCTCGACAAGCAGACGGTGCTCCCGCCCATCACGCTCAGCAACCTGCTCGAGAACATCCAGTGGGTGTCGTTCCTCGCGCTCACCGTCACTCCCGCGCTCGGCATCTACGGCTTCGCGACGCACACTCTCCAGCTCAAGACGTTCCTCTGGGCCGTCGGCTACTACTTCATGACCGGCATGTCGATTACGGCTGGTGCGTCTCCCCTTATCGACGGAACGCCTGCGCAGCGGCGTCTTTCCCCAAGCTGCGGCTAAGCTGATGAAACTTTCTGCCCCTTTTGCCCCTCTCTTCTTAACCCCACCGTCCACTCGTTCCGCCAGGCTACCACCGTCTTTGGGCCCACCGATCGTACAACGCTTCGCCGGCGCTTCAATACTTCTTCGCCATCTTCGGCGCTGGTGCCGTTGAGGGTTCCGTTAAGTGGTGGTCGCGCGGCCACCGTGCCCACCACCGCTACACCGACACCGACCTTGACCCGTACAACGCACACAGGGGATTCTTCTACTCGCACATCGGTCCGTCAGTTCTTGTCTGTTGTTGAGCTCTTCCTGACTTTCGCCTGCCGTGCAGGGTGGATGCTCGTCAAGCCCCGCCGCGCGATCGGCACTGCCGACATCTCGGACCTGTCGCGCAACAAGGTCATCAAGTGGCAGCAGAAGTGGTACCTGTACCTCATCATCGGCTTCGGCTTCATCTTCCCCATGGTCGTCGCCGGTCTCGGCTGGGGTGACTGGAAGGGCGGCTTCTTCTTTGCCGGTGCTGCCCGTCTTTGCTTCGTTCACCACGTGAGTCGTCCTCCCCCTCCTTCGCATCTCAACGTGATGCCCGTGCTGACTGGCATTTCGCTTTTTTTTCGCTGCAGTCGACCTTCTGCGTCAACTCGCTTGCGCACTGGCTTGGCGAGGCGCCGTTCGACGACAAGCACTCGCCCCGCGACCACTTCATCACGGCGCTCGTGACCAACGGCGAGGGCTACCACAACTTCCACCACCAGTTCCCGATGGACTACCGCAACGCGATCGTCTGGTACCAGTACGACCCGACCAAGTGGTTCATCTACGGCATGTACAAGCTCGGGCTCGCGTCGCAGCTCAAGTCGTTCCCCGCCAACGAGGTCAAGAAGGGCCAGTACACGATGCAGCTCAAGAAGCTGCGGGAGCAGAGCGAGCAGCTCAAGTGGCCGGTCCCGATGGCGCAGCTGCCCGTGGTGTCGTGGGACGACTTCGTCGCCGAGGCCAAGCACCGCCCGATCATGGCCGTCCACGGCTACATCATCGACTGCGAGTCGTTTGAGCAGGAGCACCCGGGAGGCGCGCACCTCATCAAGCGTGCGATCGGCACCGACGCGACGACGGCCTTCTTTGGCGGCGTGTACGACCACTCGAACGCGGCGCACAACCTGCTTGCGATGATGCGCGTCGGCATCCTCGAGGCCGGCATGGAGGTCGAGCACCTCAAAGCCGGGTTCGAGAACTCGCCCATCAACCCGGAGCGCAAGGCCGGCGAGCTCTACACGACCGACGGCGAGCGCCTGCCCACCGCTGGCGAGCGTCTCCAGCAGACTCAGTTCCAATCGCAGGGCCCGCGGCCCAAGGCTCCCCCGGGCCAGCCCCAGGCGCGTGTGGCCGACAAGTACACCCTGTCGGTCCCTCCGTCTGAGCACTACCGCATCGTCGAGACGGTGCCGCCGCTCCGCCCCGGTCGCGAGTCGCGCTCGGGTGAGCTCGGCGACGTCGCCTGCACCAACGCCCGCAGCGAGGCGGAGGACCAGGAGTTCAACGGCAAGAAGCTCGCATAGACGGATCGAACAACCTTCACACCCCCTTCCACATAGTACCCCTCTACGTTCCTCTCGTCTGCGCCTGCCTTCCTCGCTCCCTTATGCATCTCCTTTCCTCTGATCTGCTTCTGCCCCCGCATTTTCCTCGGTGCCTTTGTCTCGCGCCTGCTCGTACTCCAGTAACGACCCCCCCCCCCCCTTTCTTCCCCACACGACCCCCTCCTTCTCTTCCCCCCCTCCCCACTCCTCATACCGTCTCTACACACTCACCCTCGTTTTGTTGAGAGAATCGATGACGATCTTGTAGACGATCTGGCGCGCGGCCGCTAGAGCCCCTCTGCGATTGCTGCCTCCGCCCGACCCGCGGCGCTAAGGGCGATGGAGCGACGTTCGCGCAGGGAGGGTCGCGGGGGAAGAGCGAATGAGGGGATCTGTTGCGGTGAGTGCGTTTGATGACATGGGATGTGCAGGACAGGGAGTTGGACGTTGCGAGGACGACCTCGAGGAGCTGCCAGCCTGTTGCGCCTTGATACCCATCTGCCGTCCATCCGCCATCGCCGCCCGTGCTATCTCCTCGAGTAGCAGGCCCTACCGCGCCGCCAGCAGCTAGCAGGGATCATCGCAGTCCCCTCCAGTCTCCAGCTTCCGCTCGACCCCTCGCTTCAGCAGCCCGCCAGCGGCCGCTGGCTTCGGCCTCCCCGTCATCTCTAGTTCCAGCACCGCGCGGCAACAAAGCGGCGCGAAGCTGGCCGGGCGCATAAGCAGAGGGCGTTCGAGGACTGATCGAGGCTAACTGCGACAGTCTTGCAAAGCGCCTGCTGCTTACTGACCTGCTCCCGTTGATGTCGTTGCCTGTCCGTCTGCTTGCGACGGGCCAGAGACACGCGCCCAAGGCCATCATCCGGCCGCTTACAGCAGGAGGCGCGCCGCGTCAGCCCTTGCAGCCCTCGCAAGTGCAAGGGCCGAAGCCAGCCGACCTTTGCTTACCCATCTGCCTGCGGCGCGCGTCGTCGGAATCAAAGGGCTGAAGCCGCGACGGTGGGGAGGGTACGGGGGCCGGAGGTCGTTTCGCCGACTGTCCCCGTCGCAAGACCTGCAGTGCCCAGGCCTTTAGGTTCTCTTCATCGCACAGGAACGCCTCGTCGGATCGTCCGGCGACGGCCCAGAGCGCGCGGTGCTGGGGTGGGCCCAGCGCGTACGTGGCCAAGGGCGAGTGCGTACGGTCGCAGGGCCGATGAGACACCATCCGCTCGTCTGGACTTTGACAACGCCACGATCTCCTCGGAGAATACTTGTCCGAGGGCGCTTTTCGGCCTTTTGTCGCACGCCCGCGACGCCGACAAGTGACGAGGGCCGACGAGAACGCCTCGTTCGATAGGTCTCTGCTGCCCGTCCCCTTCACCTCGACCCCTTGTCTCCCGGACGGCCGGATGCCCGGCGACCAGCAGCGGGTCTAGGGCGTCCGCGCAAGCAAAAGACCCTGGTCTCCTCCTCGATGGACGGCCGCTGCTGTTGACCGGCTGGGCCTATAAAGACCAGGCAGGTCCGACCTGCTCTTCTCTCTTTCTCTCCAGCTCACTCCTCACCTCTCTTCAGCTCCCCTCCTCCGCCTTCTCCCTCAAGCAGGTTCCGGTCTCTCCCCCTCCCCCCCTCACGCCCCTCCGCCTTCCTCTCAACCCGCCTTCCTCCCTTCCCCCTTCCCCCCTTCACCATGCGTGCCGCCTACCTTCTTCCCGCTCTTTCCCTCACCGCCGCGGTTGTTTCGGCTGCCCCGGCCGCTCCTCACCAGGAGCACGCCCTTGACAAGCGCACCTACGGCCTTTGGTAAGTTCTTGCCTTGCTCTCTGCTGTGCGACCTCGCACTGACTCTCCCCTCTTCCTTCGCTTCTCTATCAGGTGTTGGTTCGGCTGGTGCGATGACAACTCTTCGTCGTACGGCAACGCCGCCGCCTCGAGCTCGTCTGTCGCCAGCGTCGCTTCGGTGTCGTCGGTCTCGATCCGCTCTGCTGCCTCGGCCGCTTCGGTCCTCTCCACGGCTTCCGTCGCCTCGGTCGCGTCCGTCGCGCAGGCTTCTATGGCTTCTGTCTCCCAGGCGTCCGTCGCGTATGTTCCCCTCTCTTCCTGCCCTTCTGCTTTCACCTCGTTGACTCGTCTATTGCCTTCTGGTACAGCTCGGTCGTCAAGAAGACCTCCTCTGCCGCCGCCCCCGCCGCCACCTCGTCGGCTCTCGTCTCGTCCGGCTACAACTGGCAGCGATGGGGCAACGCGCTCAACGGCAAGGGCTGCTCGCCGGTCTACACGTACAAGGCCAACCTGTTCGCATGCGAGGCCCAGGTGTTCGAAGACCTGCTGGCCGCGCTCACCTACTCGTGCAAGTCGCAGCAGCTCCTCTGCTACACCACCGCCACCTGGACCTGGTGGTCGTGGTGGGGCGTGAGCTACTCGGACTGCGACAAACAGCGCGACTCGTGCGTCGCTCAGGCCAACAACGACTGCAACGCGCGCACTGCCTCCATCGCGTCCGTCTCGAAGGCCTCTATCGTATCTGTCGCCTCGGCGAAGTCCGCCGGTGCCAACGCTGCCGCCAGCATCGCTTCGGTCGCCTCTGTCATCAAGGTCTCGACGGCCTCGGTCGCTTCCGTCTCGACCCTCTCGAGGGCCTCGGTCGCCGCTGCCGCGTCCAACGCCGCCGCCGCTTCTTCGGCTGCCGAGGCCTCGCGCGCCTCGGTGAGCGCTGCCTCGCTCTCGTCCATCGCGGCCGGTAACGCCGCGGCGGCGTCTTCGATTGCTTCGGTCGCCTCGGTCGCCTCGCTCTCGTCCATTTCTGCCCAGGCCTCGTTGTCGCGCGCCTCGGTTGCTGCCGCCGCCTCCAACAGCGCCATCGCCCAGTCGTACAAGTCGGTCGCTTCGGTCAACTCGGTCGCCTCGGTCGCCTCCGCCTCGTCCGTTTCCGCTGCCGGCGCTGCCTCTGCCTCGTCCATCTCTGCCGCCGCCGCCGCCGCTGCCGCTGCCTCCGCCTCGTCCGTCTCTGCCGCTGCCGCTGCCGCTGCATCCGTTTCGTCCGTGTCCGCCGCCGCCGCTGCTGCCTCCAAGACCTCGTCATCTTCCGCCGCCCCTGCTACCGCGACCGGCATCGTCTCGGGCACCATCCCCGCCGGCTGGACGCTCGCTTCGGGCGCGCTCATCGTCGACCTTGTCCAGAGCGGCCAGCGCATCCTCACTGGATCCACCGGCGAGTCGGCCACGATGACCCCTGCCTTCTGCGTCAACGAGTGCGCCGGCCGCGGCTTCGCCCTCGCTGCCCTTGAGAACACCTCGGAGTGTGCGTTTCTTTTTCATTTGTCTTTTGATGATCGTCGCTGACCGTCGCCGTCCGCTGCGATGTCAGGCTTCTGCGGCAACGCCCTCGTCAACGGCGGCTCGCTTTCGCTCACCACCTCGACCCCGGCGCTTCCTTGCAAGGGCGACGCCACCCTCACCTGCGGCGGCTGGGGCGGTGTTCAGCTCTACCGCAACACCGCTGTCCTCGACTCGACGCTCCAGGTGATCGCCTCTGCCCCCGCCGCTTCGTCGTCGTCCGCTGCTGCTCCTTCGTCGTCCGCCGCCGCTGCATCGTCGTCGTCCTCCGCCGCTGCTCCCACCACGACGACCACCGCTGCCGCCGCACCCTCTACCTCGGCCATCGCCACCGACAACGGCTTCACCTCGACGGGCGCTTGCATCGCCGAGATCGACGGCCGCCTCCTCACCGGCGCGTCGTTCGTCTCGGACTCGATGACCTACTCGCTCTGCACCACCTTCTGCGCCAACGCCGGCTTCACCGTTGCCGGTGTTGAGTACGGAGACGAGTGAGTCTAGCGCCGGTCCTCCTCCTACGCAAGAGCTGCTGCTGACCACACATCTTCCCGCGACGCAAGGTGCTACTGCGGCACCCAGGATGCCATCGCCAGCGTCTCGCCCTCGACCCAGTGCAACTCGCCCTGCGCGGGCGACTCGTCCAAGATCTGCGGCGGCGGGCAGGCGCTCATCCTTTTCACGACGTCCTCGACCGACAAGACGTCGCAGACGCTTGCGAACGGCTGGACCGCGACCGGCCAGTGCCTCGCCGAGGCTCCCGGCCGCCTCCTTGCCCTCGCTTCCACGGCGTCGTCGTCCATGACGCAGGAGAAGTGCACCGACTACTGCGCCGACCAGGGTCTCGACGTCGCCGGCCTCGAGTACGGCTCCGAGTGAGTCTCTTTGCGCCGTCCTCCCTTCGCAAGAGGATTTGCTTCTGACAACCTCTTCCCCTTTCCCTCGCCATCACAGGTGCTACTGCGGCACCAAGGCCGCCATCGCCAACGCCGCCACCTCGTCCAACTGCAACATGGCCTGCTCGGGTGACTCGACCGAGCTTTGCGGTGGCGGCAACGCCCTCTGGGTCTTCACCAAGTAAAACGTCGCTGCTAGGGCGGCCTGTGCTTTACCCTCCCCCCCCCCCTCCCCCCTTCTTCCCCCTTCTGCTTCCTTGGGCCCCCGTCGCCACCTTCATTTTCACTGTATCCACGCCACACGGCGCAGTACTTCGTCCCTCTTTGCCTTCGTTCCTCTTCGCCCCTTTTGCTCGCAATCCCTCCACTGCTGCTTTCGCTTTCGCACCTACCCGCATCTTCAACCCTGCACTTGTCTCATGAACATGCTTCTTTTGCTTTACACTCTGCGCTCTGGCCTGCGAGCCCTTGCTTACTCCCAAGTCTACCATCTCGGTCTGATCGTGAGGTGCAGCGGGCCGAAGTGGCGCGTCAATGGGCTGCTGCGCGCGAATTCGGCGAACTGCCGGCGCAAGGGTCCGCGCGAAGCCGACGCTCAGGAGTTGGACGAGATCCAGCTCCCACGCTCCTCCTCCTGTACGAGGCACGACACGACACGTAGGAGGAGCTCTTCTGGGCTGCGCCTCTCGCGGCTGGCCATCGCGCGCGGTGTGCCCATCGCCCGCCGACAGCTCGCCTTGACCCCTCCCTCGCTGGGACCGCGCCCGCCCGCCCGCCCGCCCTCCCCCCAGCACATTACTCCGACCTCGGACGCTGATCGAAGGTGCAAGATATGCCAACAGCAGCTCGAAGCGTTCCGTAGAGCGTTCTGCCAACCGCACCGCTGCGCACCGTCCATGGTGCAAGCCGGGACCGTCAGTCACGAGTGCGCAGACGGCAACCTCCCCGCCCCCGCTCACAGGTCAACCGCACTCATTGCAGCTGCCATTCTATCTACGGGACGCTCACACCACCCCCCCCCCCCCCCCCCCCCCCCGCCCTCGCCGCCTGTCGCGCCACCAGACGAGAACGACACATGCCTGGAGCTAAAGCTGCCG
>MVAM01000218.1:9590-26454 GCA_014825675.1 Cystofilobasidium ferigula
GGCCATCGTCTCAAGGGGGGGGGGGGGGGGGGGGAAGATGTTTGGGACAAGACCGCCCCCCTTCCCCCTTCGGACCACACCCCCCCCCCCCCCCTCCCCCCCCCCCGCCCCCCCGTCCCCCCCCCCCCCCCCCCCCCCCCCCCCCCCCCCCCCCCCTACTCCGTTTCCCCTGCTTCAGGTCCCGCGCGTGCAGGCCGGGCGCGTCCGCAGGGATGAGATAGGCTGACAGAGGGACCTCGCCACTCGCATGCACCCCCCTCCCCCCCGCGCTTTACGCAGCACATTTCGCTCGCGCTCAACAACGTCCTCATCAGCCTCGAGATGCCGCTGTTCGCCGTCGCGCATACGTACGCGTTCTGCGTGTTGTCTGATTATGGTGCGTTCCTCCTTTCCACCCCCACACCTCTTCGCGGCGCAACGCCTGTGCTTGATCGCGCGCGCGACCCATACGCTGACCTGAGCTCGGGCTTGCCCTGCCGTAGTCGACCCTTCGCTCGCGTACACGGCCCGCCTGCCGCTCCGCAAGGCCGCCAAGGACGCGTTCGGCTGCCTCGACCTCTACTTTGACTTCCTCGCCACCGCCCGCGGCCGCGGGTACACGTACCGCGCGTTCGAGCCGTCCGGCGCCGAGTGGGGCGTCGTGCGCGAGGGCCCCGGGCGCGAGCGCCGCCTGCGCGACGGGCTCCGGTACGAGCGCGGCGGCAAGGGCAAGTACTGGCTCCCGGTGCCGAGGACCGACGACGGCGTGCTGAAGGGCGCGGTCGTCGGTGCCGGCTACGGCGCGACGGGCAGCACGAGCCCGCCGCCTGGCTTCGGCGTCGGCCGGAACGGGCATCGACCGCACGCGGCTGCCTACCGCAGCCCGGCAGGCAACGCGCCCTCAGGAAACGGGGTGCTGAGCACCGGCGACCCCCACGCAGGAGGCGCGGGCTACCTCCCGCCCGCCGCCGCCGCCGCCGCGGACGATTCGGACTCGGATGGGTCCACCTGTTCGCTCGAGTTCCCCTCCGCGGACGCAGACGGCTTCCAGGAAGCGCTCTACGCCGAGGCGCGCGGGTACCTCCACGGCGACTGGGCCTACGTCGTCATCGACGTCTCGAAGGAGGCTGCGAAGCGCCGCATGCGCGAGGAGGAGGAGAACGTGCTGCGCGGGTATGGGCGGCGCGGGGAGGGGAGGCGGGAGGGCGAGCGGTGGGGGCGGGGGTTGGGGAGGGGAGAGGCAGAGGGCGGCACGCGAGGGGGGAAGGGGAAGGGGAAAGGAAAGGGCGGGAGGACGAAGGGCGGCGTGTACGGCGCTTGGGGTGGCGAAGGTCCGTCGTCCCCACACAACTCCCGTGCTGATCGAAGTCGCTCGACGGCTGACTGACGAGTGCTCTCGTTCACGCGCGACGTCAGACGGGCCAACCGAGGCGTACCGCGACGACCCCCGACCGCCCTCCGCCGGCCCGTCCTCCCTCCGTCACTCCCCCCTTCCTTCGCCTGCTCCTTCGCACTTTCCTTCATCGACCTCATCAACCCCTGCCCCCGAAGTCGAGCACCCCGGTCCCGCTGCCGCAGCCGCCGCAGCAGCAGTGCACCTCACAGCCGGCTTGCGCGCAGCCGCGCACAAGGTCGTCCCCCCGCCCCCGCAGCTGCGGTTCTCGACCGACGAGGAGATCCGGCGCGAGGGGCGCTTGTCGCCCGCTGACGGTTGGGCAGGGGGGAGCCGGAGCGGCGTGAGCAGCCCGGGCGAGCTGCCGCCGGATGCGGTCCGTCCTTCGCCGTGTACGACGCTCGAGTGGACTGCTGACGCTCATCCTTCGTCGCCCCGAACCCAGGTCGACCTCGTCGTTGAGGACCCCAACGCCTGGGCGCGCGAGCTCGACCGGAGACGCCGCAAGGGCGAGCCCGCGAGGCTCGCCGAGGACGGCGTGTACTGGCGCGCGGTGGCTGAGCGGGAGGGCGAGCGGGCGTCGGAGGAGGGTGGGCGCGCGGCAGGGGGCGAGAGCAGGTGCGTCGGCCCCGCCTTTGCAGCCCGCGCTCTGTCTTACTCTGCGAACGTTCGTGCTGATGGCCGCGGTTGCCTCGCACTCGCAGACCACCGCCGCTGGTGCACGTCTCCCCGCCTTCATCCCCCTCCGACCGACCAGCGGCGTCCCTTCGCCCTGAACCGCCCTCATCTCCTCCCTCCTCCGCCCCGCCCCCGACGGCCCAATACCCGCCTCTTCCCGCAGACCAGGACCGCTCGCCTTGGTTCTCCGAGCCGGACGCCCGCGTGAGTGGGAGCACGACGCCGGTGTTCAGCCCGGATGGGGATGGGGAGGAGAACCCTTGGCACTAGGTCGAGGTCCGACGTGGGACCGGGCGAGCTGTGGACGTTGTATCAAATCCCGATACTCAGGTCGCCGCTTTGAGAAGGGGTGAGGCGGTGCTCGGACCGGTCGCTCGGCTTACTCCTGACCCTCGCTGACGTGGGCGAGCCCCCACGGGCGAGCTGATCAAAGTTGTCTATACTGGTGATACTGCAAGAAGACCCTCCATACAGGGCCCTGACCCCCTGGCTTTACCCATTCCCTCGTGTTGTCGTTCCTCGTCCACTGCCGTCCCTCACTTTGAGCGCCCCGGCACGCATCTAGTAGATGCGCTTCCCGCACACGCCGTTGCTGCTCGCGACCATCCCCCTCGGGTTCCTCTTCGTCGGCCTGACCCGCGTCCCGCGCGCGATCGCACACCGCCAGAAGTAGGACCCGTCGAACACGTCGCGCACGTCCGCCTTCTTCATCTTGCCGTCCGCCGGCCAGAGGAGGATGTACGTGTTGCCCCACCTAGCGCGGGAGCCAAGGGCGTCAGCTTCCTCTTGGCGCGTTCGGCAGGAGAGAGGAAGGAACGAGAGGAAGGCGGAGGAGAGGGACAAACTCAAAGTACATGGCGACGTAGCCGAAGAAATCAAACGCGTCGCTCTGGCGCGAGATCATGCTCCGCACCTGCTTCCACGTCATCTCCTCGTGCGGCGCGGGCGTGTACAGCTCGAAGGCCCTGCGCGCGGGTCAGCACCGGGGTCAGCTGGCCACGAAGGTCGACAAGGGAGGAGGAGGAGGAGGAGGAGGAGGAAGGAACGGACAGGTTGAAGCGCGAGGCGTCAAAGTCGCCCTTCTTGTTGTATGACTCGGTGTCACTGCCGTGCTTGGCCATGTGGATCTGCGCGTGCGAGGGACGGATGCAAAGCGCACTCAGCACAGGACGAGTAGGGGCTGGGCGGTGGGGACTTGACTTACCTTGCTGATGTGAAGGCGCAGCTTGGGGTCCGGCAGGAGGCCGAAGAACCACTTCTCGGTGAGCGCGAGCCTGGACTCGAGCACGAAAAGCTCTGTCAGTCTTCAACTGAGGCACGATGATCTCCCCAAAGGAAGAGACGCAGGGGAAGGCTGCGCACGCAAACACGACGTGGATGATGATCATGCTCCCGATCGACACGAACCAGCCGTACCCGAGATCACGGAAGCCCCAGAGCGTGTCGGTCGGCCAGATGATGCCGTCGCCTCTGCGGTCGACTGCGGGGTGAAGGAGACGAGGCGTTAGGACAGCGCGGCCACCACGGTGCGGGGCGTCGACGTACAGAATGCGACGTGGCCTTCGAGCTCGGTGGCCCTGCAGAGGTCCCACAAGGAGGGTCACACAGATCGCTGATCAGCAAAGTAGAAGCGAGCATCGACGCGAGCGATGCCCTGCTCAAGAGGAGGAAACGCACTCGTCCTGCCCGGGCACGAGGGGGATCTCGCGGTCCGCATCCGTCTTCTCGTACGGCACGCCGTGGCCGTTCCCGTTCCCGTTAGCGCCGTTCTTGCGCGATCGGACGCTGCCGGCCTGTCTGTCGGTGCTGTCGTCGCTCCTGCAAGGAGAGAAGAGGGCGGAAGGATGAAAGCAAGGCAGCCAACGGCAGTCAGCCCATCTTGCTGCATCGCCCTCGTCGCTGATCTCCGTGTTTCGACTGCACCGAGTCTGGCGCGGGGGGGATAGCACGCTGCAGGCAAGGACGCACATGGTGCTGTCGTGTGGAAGTTGCTGCTGGGGCTGGGAGCAGGAAGGGGGATGTGGCTGTTCGCGTCCAGCAAAGCCGGCCGAGGACGATGCTGCTGGCCTGCTGGTGGGCATCGTCGATGCCTCGATCGTCCGCCGTTGATCCGCCAGCTGCGCGATGCTCCGTTGGCCGGGCGAGCGCCGGCCACTTGGGAGCGAGCGTCGGTCCTGAGCATCTCGCTCACAAGGTAAGCTTGCAGCATGATCAGCTCATCGTCCGCACGATGCCCAGGCAGCAGGGGTTGGGTGACCTCATGGCCTGATCCGATCCTCGAACGGTGCAAAGTAAAGGAGTCCTGCTGCGCGCCGGCCCCGAGCGGGCGGACCTAGTGTTGCTCGCCCTGCCGATACGCAGGCAGGTTGACGACCGCCGGACCAGCCCATGCGTGATGGCAGGGAGCTGCGCTGCGCTGAGCTCAACTCACTCGTGCTCTCCATGCTCAGGGACCAGCTGGGGCTGCTTGCACAGCGGTTTCAATTCGATTCACGCCGGCGAATCAAGTAACCGCACGGCTGTCTTAGTCTCGCGCGCGCGATGAGAGCTCAGCCCCAGACGACCGACCCTCCCCTTTGGATCCCTCCTTCCTTCCTCTCTCCTCTCCCCTTCTTCCTCCTCCTCCTCGCCCTACGATGGACCAGCAGAAGCTCGCTCGCATGGCCGCCGCCGTCCGCGTCGGTGCGTCCCAGCGTGCTTCCTGTCGGTGGCAAGCGGGTTCCAGCTGCTGACGCTTTTCTCCGGTCGCTCCGCCCACCCCTCTTCTCTTCCCGCCCTGGCCCGCCCACGTCGCGCCGTTCCTTCGTACCTGCTGTACACCGTGCCTGCCGCAGGTGGCAAGGGTACCGCCCGCAGAAAGGTCATCAAGAAGTCGGTCGCGTCGCTCCAGGCGGACGACAAGAAGGTCCAGGCCGCGCTCAAGAAGCTCAACGTCGCCCCGCTCGGCGGCGTCGAGGAGGTCAACATGTTCCAGGAGGACGGCAACGTCCTCCACTTCTCGGCCCCGACCGGTGCGTTCCATCCCGCGGCTCGGCTGCCGTTCGCTGTGATGGTGGAGGCGAAGATGAGAGGCCGAGACGAGGCTGATCGTGCTCCTCGCTCGCTGTCGCGCTACCTTAGTCCACGCCGCCCTGCCCTCCAACACGATGGCCGTCTACGGCAAGGGCCAGGTCAAGGAGCTCACCGAGCTCGTCCCGGGCATCCTCTCGCAGCTCGGCCCGGACTCGCTCGCGTCGCTCCGCAAGCTCGCCGAGTCGTACCAGCAGATGAGCCAGCAGCAGGCCGCCGGTGCGTCTCCGCCTGCTCTCCGAGCGGCACGGGATGGATCCACTGACCTTCGCGTGAGCATGATCCACCAACAGCCGCCGCCGCCGGCGAGAAGAAGGACGACGACGAGGTCCCCGAGCTCGTCGAGAACTTTGACGCCGTTGACGAGGAGGCTCCTGCCGCGGAGGAGGCCAAGTGAAGCAGCGAGCTTGCCTGCCTTCCCCTCGAACCCTGAACCCAACCCCCACCTGTATCAACGATCCATTTGCAAGGGGCTACCGTTTGCGCGCACGAGCTGGCAGCTGCATCTGAGCTTGTGGAGACGGTTGAGAGAGGTCAAAAGTGCGGACGGGTTCGTAGCGAGGCACGCGCGGTTTTCGTCGGCCAGCGGAAAGCGAGCGGCAGCGGCAGGTGCAGAGCCCTCAGCCCATCCATCACCCTTTCCTCCTTTCAACTGCTCTTCCCCGGTCTCCCAGAGATGATGCGCTCCTCCCTCGTCAAGGCTGCCCAGCCTGGTGCGTTGCTCCGGGGCTTTGCTGTTGGCGCGCGGTCGAGGGCTCGGTCAGGGCTGACTTTGTCGCTTGCCCCAACCTGTCGGTCGGCCTTGCTTCCTTCCCCTCGCCTCCCTGCGCAACGACGTACCCCGATGCAGCCCTCCGCCGGTCGCTCGCGACCTCGGCCCCCCGCATGGGCTACGAGGACACGCTCAAGAACCTCCTCATCAACGCCGACACCAAGGTCCTCGTCCAGGGCTTCACCGGAAAGACCGTGCGTCCTCCCCTTCCCCTCTTTCCGCCCTCTCTGCTCCTTCCTCCCCAGTTTTCCCTTCCATCTGCAGCAGTCGTTGACATGCCCTGCCTCTCCGGGGCGCGCGCGCGTCGATAGGGCACCTTCCACGCCGACCAGGCCATCAAGTACGGCACCAAGATGGTCGGCGGCACCAACCCCAAGAAGGCCGGCCAGACCCACCTCGGCCTGCCCGTGTTCGGCACCGTCAAGGAGGTCAGTCGCACCCACCCCCTTCCTTCGTTGCTCGTCGGTGGCTGGGTGTGCGCGGCTGCATGGAGCCGGGAGCAGGGACGAGCGGGTGAAGGCAGAGGTGTGCTTTCAGCCCCCCTGAAGCTCCCCTTTCAGCCGCCCCCGCGCGCGCCTTCATCCCCAACCGTACGAAAGCGCTGGACAGCTCCTAACACCTCCCCCCTCCCCCTCTCTTCTGCTCACTTCCATCCCGACAGGCTGTCCGCGAGACCCAGCCCGACGCGACCGTCATCTACGTCCCTCCCCCCGGCGCGGCGGACGCGATCCTCGAGGCCATCGAGGCCGAGGTCGGCCTCATCGTCGCCATCACCGAGGGCATCCCCCAGCTCGACGAGATCAAGGTCATGGACGCGCTCAAGAGCCAGTCCAAGTCGCGCATGGTCGGTGCGTGCTTTCCCTCTTCATCTGGGGACTTGCGCCAGGAGCTGGCAGAGCCAGATGTTGTGCGACGCGCCTCGCACCTGCGACACAACGTGAGGTTGAACGAAGCACTGACACCTCGCCCTTGTGCGCACAGGCCCTAACTGCCCCGGTATCATCGACCCCCGCGGTTGCAAGATGGGCATCATGCCGGGCCACATCCACACCCCTGGAAAGATTGGTGCGTTCTTCTGCACTTGGCACAGCGAAGCCTGGACTGACTCTTGCATTGCGTCCCTTGCTCCCCCCGCAGGAATCGTCTCGCGCTCGGGAACCCTCAACTACGAGGCTGTCGCCCAGACGACGAACGTCGGCCTCGGCCAGTCGCTCGTCATCGGCATCGGCGGCGACCCCTTCCCGGGCACGACGCACGTCGACGCCCTCCGCGTGCTGCTCGACGACCCCCGCACCGAGGGTATCGTCGTGATCGGTGAGATCGGCGGCTCGATGGAGGAGGACGCCGCCGAGTTCCTCGAGAAGTACAACAAGACGCGCGAGCACCCCAAGCCCGTCGTCGGCTTCATCGCCGGTCGCACGGCACCCCCGGGTCGCCGAATGGGACACGCGGGCGCGATCATCTCCGGCGGCAAGGGCACTGCGTCGGCCAAGGTTGAGGCCCTCGAGAAGGCTGGCGTCGTCGTTGCCGAGTCGCCGGCCAAGATCGGTGCCCTCATGCTCAAGGCCATGAAGGACGCCGGTCTCGCTTGAACGCGCTCTCCCTCCCGCCCCCTTGCTTTCAAGCGACGCCCCCGCTCTGTACCATCCTCGCTGGTAGCGAATAGAATGCCTCGTCCTCTTCAACGCGTCGCACCCGTTCCAGGTAACCTGCGAATCTTCGCGCATCCTTCTGCGAGTCTCAGAAGAGGTCTGGGCGTGGGGTGAATGTGTGAGCGGGGGGGAGGGGGGAGCGATTTCGTACAATACACGAGGGGAGAGTCCAAGAAGGGGTCGGGAAGAAGGATGCGAAGGTGTGTGTCGCTTTTGCTACAGGTCAAGAGTCGGGAGAAGGTGGCGCAGGGGCGGGAGGTGGGAGCAGGAACGGCCGTGTTACGCGGACGGGCCTCTGGCATCCTCGCCGCTAGTAGCGCAGGCTCATCGCCTTCATATACAGCTGGCCTGCCTGTCCCGCCGATTCAAACCCCAGGCCCAGACCGAGGAACGCCCTTTTGCGGTTTCCTTGGCCGCCCCGGCAGAAACAGGCTCTCGGGCACAGCCCGCAATCATCACCGCCTTTGAGCGCAGCTGAGGGCGAAAGATCGGCTCCAGCCGACGGCGGGTTGACACCAGTTTCCGCCGCCGTGCAGCTCAATTATCTCGGCGACGCGGCGTCGACGGGCCGGCCCTCGCGGCTACTGAGGCCAGTCCCCCCTTACCAAGGCGCCTCAAATGGACCTGATCTTTTTATCATCCGGTGGAAACTTAGTGGCTAGTATGCGGCGACGCTTGACCCTTGTTCAGAATCCATGCCTATCTCCGAGCCCGTCGCTCATTCCAGGTGAGCTCGACACCGTCGTCCTCGTCGTCCAGGTCGGCCAGCGCCTCCCTCATCGACCCTGCAGGCGCCGCCTTGCGCGGCGGCCCGTCGCTCCTCTTGGCCAGCGGCCGCCGTCCACGCTCGGAGTCCTCGCGCCGCGGCGGAGAGCGCTCGTAATCTTCGCGGCGCGGCGGGAACGACGGCGCGGGGCGGGGCGCGCGCGGCGGCCTGCCCTCGAGTTCGGCCTGCATGTTCTCGCGCTCGCGCTCGATGATCCAGTGCGGCGCACCGCCGCTCACACCGCCTGCGAACCGGCGGATCTTCTTGAAACCCTTGGCCGCGAGGCGTTCGGCGAGCGTCTGGCCCGGTGCGCGACCGCCGGGGAGGACCTGCGACCAGCCGTGCTTGATGTCGTTCTCGGTGACCGCCGGCCTGATCGCCGGCCGGGAGCGCATGCTCGTCGTGCTCATTGGGCCTCGGTGGTGGCCCTTGCCCTTGTACGACGCCGGCGGCGGCCACTTGTCGAGGTTGCGGAACGGCTTGTCCATGGCGGGCGAGAAGGCCCGCGAGGCCTGGCCTGCGCGCGGCGACACAACTTCGTTCTCGTCGTCCCGCCGGCGAAGCTCCTCGACGTATTTGCGCGGCGACGTGCGCATCCTGGGGTTCGGTCCCTTGGGCCCCTTGTTGTCCTTGGAGCCGAGGAGGGCAGCGCTGGTGGCGAAGGACCTGTGCTGCTGCTGCTGGAGGATTTGGAGGGCGGCGAGCCGCTGCGACGACCTCGAGAGGAGCTGCCGTTGGGCGAGCACCGACGACAGGCTACGCGACGACGACGACATGCTCTTGATGGTGGACCTCGCTGGGATAGGGTCCGTTTAAAGACTACTGTGGCAGGGGCAGGGATCGAATGACGAAGGTCACCGTTCGAGGGGTGGCGGCGGCGGTTGGGCTGAAGCGGCCGCTGCTGCTTCCTCTTGACGGCCACCATACTTCCCTCCGAGATACCCTTGTTAGATCCCTACGTCCGCCTCTGCCCCATGGCCACGCCCGTCCTGCCCCCGTCCGCCCAGCAGGTCATCGCAGCCCTCCAGGCGCTCGCGACACCGACCTCGGCTTCGGGCGACCGCTCGGTGCAGCTCGCCGCCAACGACTGGCTCACGTCGTTCCAGCACTCCGTCCGTGCACGCTCCCGTTTTCCGTCGGGCCTCGACAGCAAGCTGACGACGACTTTGGATGATCGCTCTTGTAGAAGGAAGCCTGGGAGACATGTCATGTCCTCCTGTTCGACGACAACGTCGGCCTCGAGGTCAAGATGTTCGCCGGCCAGACGTTCCGCGCAAAGGTGCGTCAACCTCTTGCCCTTCCTCGACCGCCGGACCCTCCCGACGTCCCGGACTGCCGCTGTGCTCGTCCATTGACTGACGAGACTCTCTCCCGATGCTGCAGGTCATCTACGACATCACCGAGCTCGACGAGGCCTCGCTCCAGGGCCTGCGCACGTCGCTCCTCACCGCCCTGCGCCGCTTCTCCGTGCCCGGCTTCCGCCCGATCCTGATCCAGGTCTGCCTCGCGCTGGCCGATCTGGCCGTTCAGATGCTCTCGTGGCACAACGTCGTGCAGGGTCTGATCGCCGACTTTGGCCAGGACGTCAGCATGGTTCCTGCGCTCCTCGAGTTTTTGCGCGTCCTGCCTGAGGAGGCAGGGAACCCCAAGATCGTCGTCTCGAGCGACGAGATGGAGCGTAGGCTTGGGCAGATGCTCGGTAGCAGTGCGCAGGAGGTCCTGAACTTGCTGGCCATGTACATCGCGGCACCAGGTGCGCTTCCCGCTGTCTTTTTCTTTACGGCTCGCTTGGCTGACCATCGCTATCGGTGCCCGCTGCGCGGACGTCCTCGATCTGACCTGTCTTCAACAGGCGTCGACAGCAAGATTCAGTCGGCAGTCTTCCTTGCGCTCCGGTCATGGCTTGTTGCTGGCGAGCTCACGACGGCGCAGATTGCGCAGACGCCATTGTTCGCCTTCTCGTTCGAGGCGCTCGTCAACCCGCAGCTGTTCGACACGGCGGTTGACGTCGTCGTCGACCTGATCCACGAGACGCAGGAGATCGACGACAACCTCGCTGTCATTCAGGAGGTGCTCCCGCGTGTGCTCGCGCTCGCTCCGCGGCTCCAGGACGACGACGTCAAGGACGACCCAGAGGCGCTCCGCGGCTTCTGCCGTGTGTTCGTCGAGGCGGGCGAGACCTACCGCCCCTTGATCCTGCAGCACGCGCAGACGTTCTTCCCGCTCGTGCAGGCCATTGCCCTGTGCGCACAGGCGGACGAGCTCGAGATCGTTCGCATCACCTTCAACTTCTGGTACAAGCTCGCCCAGTCGCTCGGCAAGCGGCCGTCGGACGCCTTCTCGCGCCCGTTCGCAGACATCTACAAGGGCCTCGTCGAGGTCATCATCGGCCACCTGCGCTTCCCGGCCGACGACGCAGAGATGAACGCCCAGGAGCGCGACGACTTCCGCAGCTTCCGGCACACGATGGGCGACACGCTCAAGGACTGCTGCTACGTCCTTGGCTCGACGGAGTGCCTCAAGCGCGCCTACGAGCTCATTCAGGCCGCTCTCCAGGCGGCAGCTGCGCCGGGCGCGGAGGCGGCCAAGAGCTGGCAGGCGATCGAGGCGCCGCTCTTCTCGCTTCGGTCGATGGGCGCAGAGGTTGACCCGACCGACAACGAGGCCGTGCCGCTCATCATGTCGGTCTTGCCGGCCCTGCCGGCCCATCCTAAGGTCCAGTATGCCGCCATCCTCGTCATCGGCCGCTACACCGAATGGATCGACCAGCACCCCGAAAACCTCGAATTCTGCCTCCAGTACGTTAGCAAAGGGTTCGAGAGCCCCGACAAGGAAGTTGCCGCTGCCAGTGCTCAGAGCATGCGCTACCTCTGCAAAGACTGCAAGCAGGTGCGTTTCCCGCTTCAGTCTGCGCGCCAAGTCTTCGGCTGAACCTCGTGTCTTTCACATCGGCAGCACCTCGTTCCCTACCTCCCTCAACTCCACTCCTTCCTCACTACCGTCGGCCCCTCCCTCGCCCCGGAAGACGTCATTCAGGTCACCGAGGCCGTCGCCTTCGTTCTCTCCTTCATGCCGGTCGACGAGGTCGCGGCCGCGCTGCGCACGTTCGCCATGCCGCTCGTGCAGAACATTCAGACGCTGTCGACAGCGGCGAGCGTCGGCCGTGACGAGATTACGAGCATCTGCGGTGTGTCTCCCATCCTTTCCTTTGACCTTTAACCTTGCGTAGCTCACGCGACCCACTCTCGTTGCTGCAGTGTCGCTCGAGCAGCTCGAGACCTTCCTCGCCGTCCTTCGCACACTAGGCACGGCCATGCCCGCATCGTGCGCGTCGACGCCTTCCGAGATCTGGGCCGTGATCGACACGCTTCTCAACCGCTTTGGCTCGAACTGGCAGGTGGCTGAGCGCTCGTGCGCGCTCCTCCGGCGCGGAATCACCTTCTTTGGCTCGGCCGCGCGCGCCGTCGTCCCCTCCGTCATCGAGCGCATGGCGCAGTGCTTTGAGGAAAGCCAGATCAGCGGCTACCTGTGGATTACGGGCAAGCTCGGCACGGCTTACGGCGTGACTGGCGAGGGCGGACCGGTGGACGAGGAGGTTGTGAGCAGGGTGATTGGCGCTTGGGAGAGAGAGACGCAGGTGTTTACGGCCATCGTCAACCGCGAGTCGGCAACCAACTACCCAGACGGTGCGTCTGTCTCCCATTCCTGAGCGCTGCTCGGCGCGCGCTGACCATATCCTTCCGCTCGCTCTTCACCAGTGATGGACGACTACGTTCACCTGCAGCTGGAGCTTCTGCCCTTGCTGCAGGAGCGCCTCATCTCGTCGCCAGCCTTCACGGCGTCCTTCAACCTGTGCCTTGCGGCGCTTTCCCTCCCGTCCAACGAAATCGTCATGACGGCACTCGACTTCATCTCGACCCTGCTCGGCCCGCCGCCTTCGCCTGCACTGTCCGCGACGCTCACCGAGTGCGGCGAAGACCTCATTTCGCTCGCGCTTGCTGGGCTCGTAACCGGGTATCCGGAGGACAGCCTCAACCTCATCGTCGGCATCTTCAAGACGATGGCGGGGCTGTACCCCCAGCTTGTCGTGGACGCGCTACCGACCCTCGTCGACCGGTTGCCGGCAGCGAGCGTGCCGCCGGTCGAGAAGCAGAACTTCCTGACCAAGTTCGCAACGTACGTCCTCTCCGGCGGCTGAATTTCGATCGTGCGCTCAGCTGACCATCCGCGCTCTTGATCCTACCCCGCTCTACGCGCAGTGCAATGTCGACGTCGAACCCGGACCTCGTCAAGCCGGCCATCATCGCCCTCTGGCGCGCGTCGAGACGGTCCCGCGACCGGTTGCGCGCAGGCGCGAGGATGTCGGCCGGCGGCGAGGACGGCAGATGAGCGCTGGATGAAGGCTCATGGATGACCCTTCGACCAGCAGTCGTTCTTAAGGGTGAAAGTACAAGAACGTGCGGGTGACCGGCGACTCGCTGGCGAGAGATCATCTTCGCCTCAAAGATGTATCAAGCGCAAGCAAGATCTCCTGATGAGTGCGCGGCGGTGTCCACGCAGTACTCGTGCGCCACCATGTCGCCGCTGTCGCGTGGGCGGTTCCGGGCAAAAGACGCCGACGCGCGCGCAGTACTGCTGGACGCGTCCGGCGCGGACAGCCAGGGGGGGTGCGAAGGGCCAGGGCTGGCTCGCGAGGACAGGAGAGCAGAGGGCAAGGGCTGCCCAGCTGCTCCTGACCACGAGGACAGGCGGTTGGAGAGAGCGGAGGCGGCCGTGTATCGTTGCTCGCTCGCTCGGCCGTTTCGGTTCAGCAAACTCTCCTCCGACACGGCAGCTGTGTCTTTCCTTCGAGGCGAGCGATAGACACTCCCCTCAACTCCCTTCAGCCCTTCTTCCTTACTTGTCGTTCTCTCCCTCCCCTCTTCCCCCCTTGGCAGCAGCAGAGTCGTCGTCTCGGTCGGTTCCATCCCCCTTAGCCGTCCTCCTCCTCCCGACCAGTCTTCCTCTCTCCGCGCGCGTCGCGTCGCGTCCCGTCCGAGACTCGCTCCGACGATGCAGCGCCCGGCCAGCCCGCCCCGCGCCTCAGCGACCTGTCGGCGAGCACGGCAGCGATCCTCGCAGCAGCAGCAGCTGTCGTCGGCCATGCTCCTCGGGACGCTTATCCTTCTGTGCGCGTCTACGGCAAGTACGTCCTCTCCTTCGCTTGTTGCTCTTGGCGCTCTTCCTTTCGCCAGGGTTGGCGGGGCTGAACGCCTTCCCTTCCCTCGCTCGCCTCCTTCCTTCTTCTCGACAACAGCTGCAAGCCCGCCAGCAACAGCAGCCACGTTCGCCTCGTCGACGCTCATGGCCGTGCACATCGCCCTCGGACCTGATGCAACCGGCGCCGTCACGAGCCACGCCGCCCGGATGGGCACGTTGCCCGATATCGGCCCAGCCGTCTGCCACGACACCTGCAGCGAGTGGGCGGGCGTCGAGACGGTGAGCTGCCTTCCTGGAATAACTGCTGCGTATTGCAGCTCATGCTGTGCTTGTCACTGTCGCAGGCCTGCCTCCAGGAGAAGACGGTCGAGTGCGTCGTCTGCGCGCCCCTTTTTGCGAGCCAGGCGGAACGTGCTGACATCCTCCTGCCCCTCTTCCACAGGAACTGCAACGAGCCGTTCTGCACCGACGACATGATGGACTCGTTTGTGCGCCTCGTTGATACTCGTGCTGATTCGTCAAGTGCTGACTGGGACTGTTTCGCTTGGCAGCTCGGGTGCATCAACTGCTTGCTCTACGTGCGTCTCACCTTGCCCCCATCCTAAACACCATCCCTCCCGTTCTCACTTAGACTTCCATCGTACAACGCGTACTCACGCTGCCTGCTACATGATGACGACAGAACGGTGCAGAGTCGTCGATACCAAAGTCGCGGTTTGGCCAGCTGCAGTCGCAGATCACGAGTGCGTCCCTTTGCGGGGGTCGAGCCCTGCGCAACGGGGTGCTGATCAGAACTTCTACGCTGTCCCGTCCCTTTTACCTGTCCGTCGCATCCGTGCGACCTCGCAGCACTGCAAAACGGCTGCACGCAGTATGCCGGCCTTGTCTCGCCCTCGCGCAAGCTCGTCGCGTACGCCGACGTCGGCCTCAACTCGACGGGCAAGCTCGACGCCCTCTCAGCCCACCGCCGGACGTCGACGTACGCTAGGATGCCGACGAGCGGCGCGGAAGGTCGGGGCTGCGGCAGCGTAAGATCGTGGTGGGTGGCTGCCGTTGGCGCGGGGTTGAGTCTCGGCGTCGTCGGGCTGCTGGCGACGTAGGAACGACCTCAAGCCCCCCCCCCCCCTCCCTCAAGCCCCTCCCCTCCCCTCCTTCCCTCCCTTTTCCCTCCGCCCTCTGCTGCCCCTATACACCGCGCCCCATCTTTCATCGACTTCCTCCATAACTGACGGCCGTGCGCCCGCTCCCTCACCTTCGTTTCACTGCATCGCATTCTGTACTGGGACCCTTCAGTTCACCATTCGTTCGTTTTCTCTCGCTTCATCATCTCTCCACCTTAGAACCCGCGCCCTCAGCCTTGTAATCTCTCGTCGTGAACCTTTCGTCTACTAATGCCAGCGCCTTGCTCGTTTCTTCCCTGACATGTTGCTGACGTTTGCGGCTAAAGGGAGCAGAGAGCAGCCGGCATGCATAGGGTGTCCATCTAGGGTTGTTCACTGGAAGCGAGCAAGTTCCTCGGGCGTCAGGCCCTCGAGGACTCCTCCCTTGCGGAATACGACACCGTTGAGCGCCTCGAGGCCCTCGCCGGCGTAGCTGACGAGCGGGCCGATCTCGACCTCGCCGACGGCCTCGCCCTCGACCCGGCCGCCGGCAGCCTCAATCCAGCGCTGCTGCTGCGCGAGCAGGTCCGCCCGGCTCGTCGCCTGGTTGTCCGTCGTCGACCCCGGCCCGTTCTTGAGCGGGCTGAACTCCTCCCGGCGCTCCACCTCGAGCACGCCAAACCGCTGCGTGAACGGGAACACGTCGAACACGAACAGCTCGAGCTTCATCCCGTTCGGCGTCGCCGGCTTGACGGGCGCGCCCGACGAGAGGTCGACGGTCGGGATCTTCTTGCGCGCGATGTGGTACGCCATCAGTGGCTCGAAGGACTCGACCTGCGAGAGGAACCCGGTGGTGTAGAAGTGGTTGGCGATGTTCGCCGCGCGGAACGCAAGCTCGCCGTTGGCGTCGCGCTGCTCAGACTTGGCCTGTGGCAGCTCCGTGTACTCAACGACGTGGTACGCGCCGCCCTTGCGCGCGACAACACCGACCGACTCGGTCGGCTCCGTCTTGGGGACGACCTTCGCGCCGCACTCGGCGCCGAGCGCGATGTTGTAGCCGAGGAACGTCGGGTCGGCGACGCGCACGAGGCAGTTGTCGACGCCGTAGCAGTGAATGTACTCAATCCCGCGCTCCTTGATGATCGACATGACCGTGCGATTGTCCGTTGGCGACACAGACTTGAGCAGTGCAGAGTACAGGCCGCCGTTGCCGTCGGGTGCAACCGCGATCTCTGCCGGCGAGGACAGCAAGATCTTGCCAGAGTCGGACAGGCAGGGCAGCGTACCTACACAGAAGATGAGGGAGGTCAGTCAGCGCATCATGGCCGGGAGGTGGTGGCAAGAAGGGAGGGAGAACCACGGACCCTGCTCGAAGAAGACGACGTTCTCCTCTTTGAGGCCGAAGAAGCGGCAGTCCTTGAAGAAGGCCTCCGTGTCCCTCCGCGTCGGCCCGCTCGTCATGACGAACCAGGTGATAACAGCCTCCTGCGCGCCCTTCTCCTTCGCTGCGAGCTGCTCGAGCTTCCTGATGCGCTCCGCTTGGTATTGAAAGAGGGCCTTGTGGCTCGGGAGGCCGATGTCGAAGCAGCCCTTGGGCGCGGACGAGCCGAGCCGAGTGCCCTGCCCGCCGGCCATCAGCAGCACGCACACCTGCGATTTGGCGATGGCATCGAGGCCTATTGAGCGCCATGACGCCGTCTTGTCCGACGACGTGAGGACGGACGCTGCAACCGATGGAGGGAGGGGCTCGAACGCGTCGCCGCCGTCTGTCGCGTCACCTGCGACTGCAGAAGCGCTGCTGAGCTCCGCCTCGGCCTCGACCGCCCGTTTGTAGATGCGGTTGACCCGCTCGACGTCGAGGGCGGCGAGCTGCTGGAGGAGTGCCGCCTGGCGGTCGGCGTCGAGCGAGGGGTAGAAGCTGAGGAGATGACCCTGTCCAGCAGCCTCATACTTGCTCTTGATGGACTCGTAACCAAGGGTGGAGTCGGTGACGGGGGCGGACATGGCGACAGGACGGTGAGACAGCAGGCGAACAGTCCGAGGTTGAGGAGAGGGCAGGGGTCGAGGGCGATGCCGGCGAGGTGATGGTCGACGCCAGGGCTGGAAAGGGGACGGCAAGGAAGGAGTAGAAGGGCACTTGCTGCGCGGCGGTCTTGCTCGTCTGGTATCCACTTGCAGACCTTTGATGGGCAATTGAGACAGACTGGCGGACCTGAAAAGTGTAAATACTTCTCCTTGCGAGGACTTGATGGCAAG